>JAKUCM010010056.1:0-10152 GCA_023374145.1 Lepidium sativum | reverse complement strand
TATTCAAATCTCCTTATGTAATTATGAGGTTTTCCATCATTCTCCTAATAAAATATCACGTTGACAAAAGAAAATATGGGTTCTGTAAAAATTTTGATAAGATAATAAGATCATAAACTTTTTGGAATCTTTTATGTATACATATGATCTTATTACTATCATAAATTAATAATTATTAAATATTTATGTATAAAAAAAAAGTTGATACAGTGATGTGATTTTTCATAGTAATGATTTTCCACGAGCTTATCTCTATAAAACAATTATTAGATTCAACGTTTTTTAAATTTTCAAAAAATATATATATATATATATCATTTTCATTTTGATAGTGTTAAATATGATAATTAAGGTTATTAATTATAAATTTGAATTTATGTATATCATGATATATGTATCATGTATTTATCTATAATATTTGTAATATATGATCAAAAAGATATATCTAAATATTAAAATTTTAATTCTAAAACTATATAATCAATAATATCCAAAAGATTAGTTTAAAATTTGTCTCAATTCACTTTTTAAACACTTTTAGCAATATACAATTAATTAATTAATGTATACTATAAAATAATAAATATTAATTTATAAATAAATCAATATTACTGTAATTTAATAAAATATTATAGTTCAAACATTATTAATTCATAAAGATTTTATGATATCCGTTTATTTTTTGTCACTAATCCAACATAACTATTCATCTTCTTCTTTGTATATTAAAAACTAACGAGTTATTTTGCAAAATATTTGGTTTGACTCTGAGTCTTGTTATCAACATGTATGCTAAACCTAATTGTTTGATATAGAAAAAGAAAATCTTAATTATACTGGACAGATTTTTAACATGGAAATGATTGTATTGTAAAAGTACTATAAGTAACAACTGTATATGTTGCACAAAAAGAAAAAGAAGAAGTAATAACTATATGTTGTAATACTTTACTCTCTCTTTTTTATGATGATTGATTTTTGTAATATTTTACTTTCCTAATAAGTAAAATTAGAAAACTTAAGAAATATATTTTCTAAAATATTATAATTCTTTTCGTACCATTTAATAAAGAAATGTATCAGGAAACACATTTTGGTAAACTAGAAAAGTTAGATGTAGTAATACTTTACGTGAATAATATTATTAGAATGTTTTTTTGACAAAGAAAAGAAACAGTTGCCTTCGTTACAAACCTTATATATTTATATTTAAGCATACAAAGACTATTCAAATCATATCTCCATCATAAATTTCATATTTGTTTCCCACTTTAGCTATTAACTCGATCTAAAAGCAGTCTCTTCCTTTTTGTCCTTTTGCAGAATTTCCAGACAAGGAAGATGAGTTTCGTTGGATAAACTTTGGAGAATCACCAAGTTTTCTCAATGCCAGTGATGGAAGATTTTTGTAAGAATTATTTGAGGTCATACGTGTATTAATTAATATGTTAGAGTCATTATCTAAGAAGTCAAAAGTTATGTGGTCACTTTGGTATACAATAATTGACTGGGGCATAAGTATTATGGAAAAATTAATTGTGGATACATTATGTAATTTCTAATTTGATGAAGGGCCGAATTAGAAATTATTTCTATATATAAATAGAAAGGTTATGGTCCCTATAACAACCCTAATCAGAAATTCAGAAACTCCCTGCATCCCATCAACAGAGACCTCAAGCTATTCAGGGTTCGTTGTGGAAGAGCCATATTCCCAAAAGTTTATATCATAAGCTATGAATCCAAAATGTACGTTTCCGCTTACGTTTATATTAATCAGGAACTGGCATGTTTAGGTTTATGGAATAAAATAATTCCAACAATTGGTATCAGAGCACCATGTTTAGTTTCTCTTTGATAATCAAGTTTATTATCATGAAATTCAGATTTATTTATTTACTAAAAATTTAGATTGTTGAATCTGAAATTTTTTCAAAAGGTTTATGATAATAAGACTATTTTTATTAATAAATTCGGATTTATTATTAGGTAAAAATTCAGATTGTTGAATCTGATTTTTCGTTCATGTTTAAATATATATCTGAATTCTGAGATCTGTGGTTAAAATTATTTTTTCAAAATTCTGGAAATTTTTTTCGAAAATTTTCGATCTATTCCATTAGCCTCAGCGGCTGTGTTTCTTTTGATCGAAATAAACCTAGGTTTCATAAGAGGTTGAAGAAGATTCTTCAAACTCGTTTGGGCCTATTATTATTACTTTTTTTTGGGCTTAGGCCCAACTAATTAAAAAAGGGACTGGGCCGTGGGCCCGTGCAGACTGATCTGCGATTTAAAGTTATTTTTGCAGGGACTCGAACCCGAGTTTTGTGGTTTAGTCTGCATCATTCTTTCCCTTCTTCAACCATTAGGCTACAGATAAATTCTTACATAATATTTCCAGAAACTTTTTATTATATGGTTGTGCAAGAATAAAAATATAGTTTATAAATCAATAGATAAAATTGATTATGCAAGTTTATTATTTGAAGTGGATTAATTGATGCAAGATGTTGCCAAAGTAACCTCTCTTGTGGATAGTTTTTCATGAATAATATTAAATGTTATATGTATATATATTCATGCGAATATTGAATCGACCCAAAGGTAGGTTTATATTTGGCCGGATTATATACATACATGTGATGATAAACATGTGACAATTATTAGTAATAAACATGTGAATGATAAATCGGTCCAAAGAAAGGTTTATCATTTACCATGCATTATTGTCAATGTTTGATTATTACAACAAGAGTATCGCTAGTAGTTAATATTACTGTCCAAAGACTTGGTATTAATGTAGCACTTGGTATCTTGTGATGGATTGTATAATCGTTTATTTTTTATTATTGATTTATTTCGGTTTAATTGTGAGTAACTAATAAAAGATTGTTCTCTTTCAGTATCTACAAAATTAGGTTCGATTCCAACACTTACTGGTTCCAACTTCAAGGAATGGAAAAGTAAAGTTAAGATTGTGCTTGGGTGTATGGATCTTGACCTTGCGCTAAGGATGGAACAACCTACTTCTCCCACAGATACAAGTACTACTAAGTATAAGGCGGTTTATGAGAAGTGGGAACGTTCTAATCGCATTGGTTTAATGATCATTTTGGACACCATTCCAGAAACCTTTAGAGGTGATGAGGAGATCAATGATCTCAAACAGTTCCTTGCTGAGATGGACTTGCGATTTGCAAGTAGCAATAAAGCAGAAATAAGCACGCTTCTGTATCGCTTTAGTACCATGAGTTATCACGACAAAGGAAACATAAGGGAGTACATTTTGGAAATGTCCAACATTGTTTCAAAACTCAAAACTCTTAAGACTAAGTTTCCGGAAGAAGTGCTTATATTTTTTTGTCTTGAACTCCCTTCCTCCTCAATTCAATCAATTGAAATCCAGTTATAACACACAGAAGGAGAAATGGTCTCTTAATGAGCTTATTTCATATTGTGTGCAAGAGGAGGATAAGATGAAACAAGAAAGGTCTGAAAGTGCTCATATGGTTAACACCTCTAAGGGTCAGGGCAAAAGAAGGAAAATTGAGGTTGTTAAGAATGAGGCTGCTAAAGGTCCAACTCAAAGGAAGTAGACTACGGTTGAAGATACCTGCTTCTTTTGTAGGAAAGTTGGACATATGAAGAAGGACTGCCAAAAGTACCACGCATGGAGGCAATAACGCATTTTAGATTGTTTTTTAGTACTGGTTGTTTTTTGGATTTGAAAAACACTTTTGTTGCACCGTCATTTAGACGAAATTTGGTTTCTATTCCTTATTTAGACAAATCTGGTTATTCTTGTCTAACTGAGCATGAAAAAGCTACTTTGTGTTTAAATTCAGTTTTAATTGGAACCAGTACACTTATGGATAATCACAATCTTTATATGCTTGACACCGTAGCTTCTCATGATGAAAGCTTAAGTGTTGAATCAAAGGGTACTAAACAAAAATTCAAAAATGCAAGTTCATGAACTCTATGGCACAAACGTTTAGGGCACATTTCTAGAAATAGAATAGAGCGACTTGTGTCAGATGGTATATTGAGTTCTGTTGACTTCACAAACTGTGATGTATGTGTCGACTGCATTAAAGGAAAACAGACTAAACATAAGAGATTGGGTGCATATAGAACTCAAGAAGTCCTTGAGTTGATACATACAGATATTTGTGGACCTTTCCCTACGGCGTCTTGGATCGGTTAACAATACTTTATATCTTTCATAGATGATTACTCTTGATATGCATACTTATTTCTTATTCATGAGAAATCAGAGTCTTTGGACGTGTTCAAGAAGTTTAAGGCTGAAGTTGAGAACCAACTTGAGCGAAGGATAAAGTCTGTCAGATCTGATCGTGGAGGTGAATACTACGGTCGGTATGACGGTTCAGGTGAACAAAGTCCATGACCGTTTGCCAGATACTTAGAGGAGTGCAGAATTGTCCCACATATACCATGCCTGGGTCTCCCAGTATGAAAGGTGTATCAGAAAGACGTAACTGAACTCTTAAGGACATGGTAAGGAGTATGATCAGTCATTCCACCTTACCTGAATCACTCTGGGGAGAGGCACTAAAGACTGCAGCTTACATTCTTAATCGAGTACAAACTAAGGCAACTGCGAAAACACCTTATGAGCTTTGGACTGGCAGAAAACCTAGTCTGAAGCATTTTCACATTTGGGGATGTCCAGCTGAGGCTAGGCATATAGGCCATATGAGAAGAAACTGGACTCCAGAACTGTGAGCGGTTACTTTATTAGTTATTCTGAGCGATCTCGGGGTTACAAATTTTATGATCCCACACAAAAGAACATTTTTGAGACGGGAACAACTACGTTCCTTGAGGATATTGAATTTGGGGGGAGAAATGAAGTTAGAGATGTCATCTTTGAGGAAGAATCGGATTCAGTTCCTAAACCGATTCATATAGTTGCTTTTGATCAAGCAAATTTGGAACCTCAAATTGACACTGAAGCTCTTCCTCCAAATCAAGATGACAATGGAAGTCGAATTCAAAATCCTCAAGAACTAGTGCATCAGGAACAAGTGCCTTTGCGGCGATCCACTAGAGAAAGAAGAAGTGCTATTCCAGATGATTATATAGTATTTCTTATGGAACAAGAGGAAAATCAAACCCATTTGGAAGATGATCCTATCAACTTCTGTGAGGCAATGGGTAGTTCCAATTCAGCAAAGATTCTAAGGAAGAGTATCAGTCAATGCTATACAATAAAGTTTGGGACGTTGTCCAATTACCAGAAGGAAAGAAAGCCATTGGTTGCAAATGGATATTTAAAACCAAAATGGACTCAAATGGTAATGTGGAGAGGTATAAGGCTCGTCTAGTAGCTAAAAGCTATACTCATAAAGAAGGGATTGACTATAAAGAAACATTTTCTCCAGTTTCATCAAAGGATTCTTTTAGGACAATCATGGCCCTTGTTGCACATTATGATTTAGAGCTTCATCAGATGGATGTCAAGACAACGTTTCTTAATGGAAACATTGATGAGACAATTTATATGAAGCAACCAGAAAACTTTGTATTAGGTGATTCAAAGAGGATGGTATGCAAGTTAAATAAATCCATCTATGGGCTAAAACAAGCTTCTCGTCAATGGTACCACAAGTTTCATGAGATAATCACCTCCTTTGGTTTTGAGGTGAATCTGGTTGAAGATTGTGTGTATCAAAAGTTCAGTGGGAGTAAGTGCATTTTCCTGGTATTGTATGTTGATGACATACTACTAGTCACTAACGATATAGGCATGTTGCATGAAACCAAGAAATTTCTTAAGGAAAAATTTGAGATGAAAGATCTTGGTGAAGCATCTTTTGTATTAGGAATCAAGATTCACCGAGATAGAACTCGAGGAATTCTTGGATTGTCACAAAAGGCCTATATCGATAAAGTACTAAAGAGATTTGGCATGCAGGATTGCAAACCAGGTGATACCCATGTCGCTAAAGGAGACAAATTTTGTCTCAATCAGTGCCCTAAAGGAAAATTGGAAATTCAGGAGATGCAAAAGATTCCTTATGCGTCGATTGTAGGGAGTTTAATGTATGCTCAAGTTTGTACGCGTCCGGATTTAGCGTACATTGTTGGAGTTTTGGGCAAATACTTAAGTAATCCAGGTTTGGACCATTGCAAAACAGCCAAAAGGGTCATGAGGTACCTGCAGAGAACAAAGGACTACATGCTCACATATCGGAGATTAGATAATTTGGAGATCATTGGGTATTCTGATTCCGATTTTGCTGGATGTCAAGATAGTAGAAATTCCACTTCAGGCTATGTTTTTCTGTTGGCTGGTGGAGCTATTGCTTGGCGTAGTGCGAAACAATCGCTCGTAGCTTCCTCCACAATGGCTGCAGAATTTGTAGCAATATTTGAGGCATCCAATCAGAGACTTTGGCTGAGGAATTTTGTCACTAGGCTGCAAATTCTTGAAGGAATTGATAGATCACTTAAGCTATATTGTGACAATAAATCAGCGGTTTTGTACTCCAAAAAATAGGAGTGCAACAAAGTCCAAGTTTATCGAGATTAAGTTTCTCGTTGTCCCGGAGAGGGTACAAAGTGGAGAGATTTCCATAGAACACTTAGGGACAAACTTCATGATAGCAAATCCTCTTACAAAAGGTATTCCACCAAAGTTCTTTCATGAGCACACTGCTCGAATGGGTGTTTCAGTGCTTGAGGATCATTTGATTTAGTGGGAGTTTTTCATTTGGTTTTAGGTTCTATGTTTTGGTTGTGTTTATGCACATTTTCTGATCAAAAATAAATTTTTCAGTTTACACTCTTTGTACAATAAAGTTTAAGGATCTCAATAAAGTAGGACCAGTTGAAAATCGACATGTACCGATCACCTTTCATGTGATTTTCATGCCACTTTTTAATAATTGATCTATGTCATTTGGCTATATTGATTTCAGTGACCATGGAAGGTTTAGTTATTTTTAGACCGCTATGATCCTATGTTCTTATAGTCAATGGACGAGATTGTTTATGCCCTGCTATATAATGACAATTTTGAGCTCATAAAGTCTATCACATTTTCAGAATACATATGTGACCCAGTGGGAGATTGTAAGAATTATTTGAGGGTCACACGTGTATTAATTAATGTGTTAGAGTCATTATCTAAGAAGTCAAAACTTATGTGGTCACTTTAGTATAAAGTAATTGACTGGGGCATAAGTGTTATGAAAAATTAATTGTGGATACATTATGTAATTTCTAATTTGATGAAGGGCCGAATTAGAAATTATTTCTATATATAAATAGAAAGGTTATGGTCCCATAACAACCATAATCAGAAATTCAGAAACTCTCTACATCCCATCAGCAGAGACCTCATGCTATTCAGAGTTCGTTGTGGAAGAGCCATATTCCCAAAAGTTAAGATCATAAGCTATGGATCCAAAAGGTACGCTTCCACTTACTTTTATATTAATCAGGAACAGGCATGTTTATGTTTATTGAATAAAATAATTCCACCAATTTTCACATCATCTTCGTCCCTTAGATAAGTGCAATTACAACAAAGATCCAACGAAAATGGCTATTACCACGAATAATGTATTAAGCCAATATCAAAACATCCATATCATCCTAAACATAATAGAAGGAGACGTGTAAGTTGTTGTTCACGTCATGATGAGATTTTAGTTTACAGTTGATCTATATGTGATTTTAATATGTGTAATAATTGTGCGAGAGCACCCGCACAACTCGAAATAAACCATCCAAAAAGGCATAAGCATACCCTCTTCTGTTATCCTAGAAATGAATTCTTGCATTGTGACATTTGTGCATTAAGCGATCGAAGGTCTTTGATATATTTCTATCTTCAGTGTAATTTTTCAGTCCGTAAAGAATGTATCTACTTTCCCAACATCATAAGAACATCACGCCATGAACATCGCATCTTTTTCAATTCTAAACTTACTCCTGAGAAAAGGTTATGTGGAGTGTGTAGTGGAAAGATAGACACAAATTATGGAAGATATTCTTGTGTAAAAGGCTGTAATTTTGGTGTACATTCCAAATGTGCAAATAGAAAAGACGTACGGGATGGAAAATAACTTGAAGGAGAACCAGAAGATGAATGCGAAGATATAAAGTCCTTCGAAGATATAAGTGACGGTATTATACAACATTTTAGTCATAAAAATCATTATATGAGGCTCGACGAGGAGACCAATCGATTGTTTGACAAGAACAAACGCTGTCAAGCATGCACGCTTGTTATATGTGATGATATTATTTACAATTGCATGGAATGTGATTTTATCCTTCATCAAAAATGTGTACATCTTCCACGGAAGAAACAACATCGAGATGGTTATTTCACATGTGACGCTTGTATGCCTATAAACAATGGTTTTGCTCACAAATGTTCTGACCGGGAATGTATTTTCACATTAGACGTGTGTTGTGCTTCTATGGGTGAGTCATTGCATCATCCATTTTGATATGATCATGGAAAACAGTAAGGAAGCTAAGGAGAACTTGAAGCTAAGCAATGAAGATCACGAGAGAGCTTTGGAGATTCCAGTCGGTCAACAAGATCACGGGCTAAACAAATCAAGGAGAACATTTGTGGATTTATTCAAGACATTTTGGACAAAGACCAACATAAAGAATCCATTGGAATTTATATTTGCCAAATCCAAACCACTTTGAGCATTCTACAAGTCCAAGAGAAGTCATAAATCAAGTCTTAAAGTTCAACCCATGAATAGTGATGAATTTGGAAGACTAAAAAATATTTTGGAGGTCAAAAGTTCAAGAGTTCTTCTCATTCAAGTCATAGTAAATTGTGACATTTACTTGTCATTTACTTAGTAGTATTTACTCTTCATATTTAAGACATCAATAAGTTTAGAGGAATCTAGAGAGTCATTTCTTTTCTTTATAAACTCATGTTATTCTCATTTGTGAGGATCCAACTTTTTTTATCAATAAATTTGAGAGTGATTCTCTTTTGTTCTTTGTGAACTTTTCGATTTTTCTTGGTGTGTCATATCCAAGGGATCAAACTGGTTTATCAAGTGATTTCCATCACACTTGTGTGGCCATTCCTAGCCATTGGCGTGAAGAGGCAAGTCGAAACAGCAATAATCTTTGATTTAATATACTAAAGGTGGGAGCTACTCGAGTCAACATTCCGTGGCTCCACCACATTGCTTAATTGAAGGCGAGTTAAAACAACAACAATCTTAGGTTTGATATACCTAAGGTGGGGATTACTCAAGTTCTTTCAAAACCAAAGACTATCCTTTACAACTTGGAGTGACGATTCCTTCGGGATTTCACGTCACATTTCATCCACATCCTATTTATTTAACACATGGCTTCGAAGATCGTCAATTATGTTCGCATTGTACCAAACATCGAAGTTCTTGTCTAGACTGTGGAGATTGTGGTTTTGTTTTGTGTTTTGAATGCGCCACTTTACCCAATAAAATGAGATACAAGCATGATGAACATTTTCTCATTTTTTCTTATGAAAATGATGACGTTGGTGGTCATTATGTGTGTGAAATTTGTGAGAAAAAAGCATATCCGAAGAATGGAATTTATATATGCAATGACTGCAACGTCACTCTGCATGTTGAATGTTTACTTGGAAGAAACATGTATTTAATGCCTGGTAGAAAACTCAAATTCCTTGGATATATAGATCTTTTTATTCTTCTCAATAATCACCTTACTCGTAACATATGTGTACATTGCCACAATCCTTGTCAGAAAATATTAGTCCTCAACGTGTCTGATAGAAATATATATTGTTCTGTTCATTGTCGATTGTCTTATTATTTAGAGGCTGTTATGAGTCAACCATAGACGTGAAAAATTTGTCTGGAACGAATAGGCCCGAAGCTATAAACTTATTTTATGTATAATATTATTCTTTTAAAATGTCAATATATGTAATGCAACTTCGTCAACTTATACGTAATATTATTAATGACAAAAAAATAATATTGTTTTCCTTGTTCTTTATTTTTTTTTCTACTTCTTTCTTCATAACCAATGGTTTTTTTTGACAAAAGTGAAAAAAAAAAACCAATATTCATTTAGGTTTTTTCCTTCATAACCAATTTTTATTTAGCGATATACAGTAGATTCTCA
>JAKUCM010010055.1:0-12750 GCA_023374145.1 Lepidium sativum | reverse complement strand
TCTCTAACACAGCCAATCTAAGTTTCACGGGCTATAAATGTTACGTGGATGCGTCCTGAAAGGATACTGAACTCTATACATGGGTCGGTTGGGTTTGCTTTCCAGATTCGGTGGAAGAAATATGCTCGGGATCGATCAGGATTCATAGATGTTTGTTGGCTCTTCATGCAGAGTGTGAGGCAGTAATATGGGCTTTGGGAGCGCTTGTGGTGTTACATATCCAAGAAGTGGAGATCTCGACGAACTGTGAGACAGTCTTTTCTATAATCCAGCAACCCGAGGAGTGGCCGACGTTCGTACCATACAAGGAGAAGTTTCGAACACTGAGTCTACGGTTTTCTTCTTGTTGTTTATCGGTCATTTCCAGACAATTAAATTATAAAGCTGATGCTCTGTCCAAATTAGGACGGGTATCTGTTTTGTGATTTCGTTGTCTATGCTACGGTTATATCGTTGTCAAACAAAAAAAATAGTTGAGAGTTGACAAATAAACAATATCATTATAATATGGCAATTACTTGTAAACTAAGTCCTTAACTTGAAACCTAAAAAATTATCTATATATTTCTTTAGGTTTCAGTGACTTAATCAAATATCTTTTCTTTTTAATTATTTTAAAAAAGCAATGATACGATACAAAGTTAATCCAAGAGAACATGTTAATTTTGATAACAATAGTTTTAGAATTTTAACTGCTATTCAAGTTAACACGGCAAGGATCCATCAAGGAAATGTGAGGAATAAAATATGTTTCACAATGGGAAAACAACATATGTGAAGACGTCAGATTGCTTTCTAGCGTTCGACCATTTCGTTTTTGGAGTCGGGAGAGAGGAACACTTTCTGAATATTTGAGACCACTAGTCCCATAATTTAATCTATTTATAATGGTTGGTTTCATTTTCATATTTTTTAATAGAAAGTCCACCTTGCGGATTGCTCTAGGTCAAAAAGCCATCCCACATTACCGTATCGTATTATAACCTATAAGTTGGTAAATGTTTGAAATGTTCCTTTACTATTAAAGGTCGTATCATCTAGAATCTGAGTTTATTATATATAATTTTTGGAATTTTTGTAAAGGGCATACATGCATTAGTATTTTACCATAAACACTAATTCTCTTGTCCTATCTCCAAACTCTTGAACCCAAGTTTACGTTCAGGTTCAAACTCTCTCCACTAGCATTTGATTACATGAGATTCTTTAATTCTCATTATAAATTAAAATGCAACTCTTTCTATTTTCATCAAACAAAAACAGCTCTATGATCTTATATATTTATTACCTCCTCTTATATACCTACATATTTTTTTTTTTTTTTACTAGATATCCTCTAGAGTTTTCCCGAACACTTCATTGAAAATTTGTTATTCGATTAAAATTTCACTGAAGTGTTTGGGGGAACCCTGGATGTTATTTGATGATGTCAATCCATACATTTATAGATGGTAAGTTTAAGTTTGAATACTATCTACAATTAACATCCAAAATATCTACTTTACATTTAATGTAAGGAAGTGAAGGGTTTGGAAGATTTGCAACGGTGTCTCTCTGGAACGAGAATATTTTACAATTTTGATCCAAACGGTGTGAAATCTAAACCAATAGGTTTGAAAGATCTATAACTGTCTCTCTTTAGATCACAACATTGTGAACACTATACCAACCAATGTCAAATTCGGCATCAACAAACTATGTAGCAACTCTATAGGAACCTTGTTGTTTTCTGGAATTTGCAATGCGAAGATTCTCGTAGCAGTACTAAAAAACAACTCAAATTTGACCACGGTTATAATCATAAATTGGTAAAAAAAATTGTTTTGATTAATTTTTGACAAATATAAATTTTCAATGAACGATTTTTGACCCTTCAATTTGATCGAAATTAATCAAAACAATTATTTGTGGACCAATTTATGATTATAGTCATGATTAAAGTTGAATTGTTTTCTAGTTTATCGTCAAAAATGGTCACAATATTTTGACTATATATTGACTGGTCAAAATATATTGATTATTTAATGACCAAATATTTAATTCGTTAAGAATTGATATATTTTTGGTCAAAATTATATTGATTAAATTTTTGGTCAAATTTTTTTTGTTACAATATAACATGTTTTCTTGTAGTATAGTTTGGAGCTTTGGTCTACTGAGAACTCTGTGGAGAGGCGTGATGGAAACGAAGTTTGGGTCAAGATGCAATTGTCGCGTGCCGTCTATAAACTTGATCCTCTCTCACATTCATGTGGCTTCAAGGTTGTTTATTCTGTTGTTGTCTATGTTTGAGCCTATTTCTAGTCTTCTCAATACTTTAAGTTGACCTTTCAATTTATAGATGTCTATCCGAACAAACCACCAGTTGCTGTTTTGTTTTTTGGATGTATCACTCTTCAATCTGTGTCACGGTTGCTAATCACGGTCGCCAACAACCAAAAAAAAGAGGCCATAAGCTAATTTTGTCTCCGCTGTTTTGGTAAGTATACGTAGATAGAAGTATTTATCTTGACATCTTACCAATTGAGTCCAATTTATGATGTTGAAGCAATCGTTACATCTAACCAAGTAGATGAGAAGCCCATGTAATACTTTTGATAAATGGATATTTTTTCTATTACCCATAAAACGGTAATTAAAATAATAATTCATATTTGTAGTATTATTATTATCATTATTATTTTACCATAAAATAAATAAAATTAACAAAACAGTGTAAAGAAGAATAAATAAAATCAACAAAACGAATACCATTATTTAAGTGTATAATTTATAATGAAATGAAGAAATAAAGATGAACAAAGACATCATATTTCTTCGTAGACTAAACTCTTGGTCTGAATAAGTGCACCGTTCGCTTGTTTGTTGGTTGAACGGGCCTCGCATTCGAATTTGCTTCCTGTTAATTAAATATCATTTAAAGCATTAATTAACTAAGATAATAAAAAATTAATGTATAAATCATAAATTAAATAAATATTCTATTTACCATAAGTAATCACTTACGTCATGTACAGCCACGCGAAGAAGCCTCACTTGTTCTCTTGTCACGGTCCTGACCTAAAATTTGTATCATTGGTCATGATTAGGTTGATTAAGCGCAATTAATACAGCAATTAAATGAAGTTAAGAGACATATAAATACATAGGTAGATTCTAATAACAAATAAATACCTTACTAACGACGGTCCAAGTAACGTTCTGAGTACAAGGAGGAGTGGTAAGTGAACCAATATATCTGTAATATTTTCTGCTTCCGATCTTAATTTTGGTTGGATCAATCATTCCTACGTTTTTCTCTGTCTCCTCCACTTCACTTATACTCTCTATTTGCTTCTCCAGCTAACATATAACCAAAATTTAGGTCAAATTAATACTGTACATGTAGAGATGCATGCAATTAGTAAGAGTAGTTGTTTGTGTTATACCGATCTGATGAAAGTATCTGCTCTTCCAGTCTTGTACAAGACAGTCACAACAGCTATCCTTCCCTTCTTGCTTTCGTGAACCATATGCAGCTCAAGTGCAAACCTGGTTTGAAAGTTTTTTATATATTAAATTCACTCCCTAAACTCGTGTAAAGAATATTCTGCATCAGAAAATAAGAGCGTACTCTAATATATATATATATAATATGAATATCTCCACTCATACCTAACTGATTTTCAATTGAAAATTCATAATCTAATATGATATTAAAGCCATATTGATCCAACAAATGCTAACACATCTAGTTGTAGATCTCAGAGAGATGGCTAACACGTCTAGTTGGCATGCATATCTCTGAGTTATCCGACATTGGAATTTGTTTTTGTACCCTAACATATATAAGACTGAACCAAACCAATCCAAATTGATTTTTTTAAAATGAATTAATTACCTTCTTCCATTTATTGTATGCTCAGATGGAGAATGCCAGTGAAGTTGTTGAAGTTCATATTGAGTACCATTGATAGTAATATTCCCTGCTCCATCCTCAAATTTGAGCTGCAATAAAATTAAGAAATAATAATTGGTTTGTTAAGAGTTACACTTAGCTATTATTTAGACTCTACATAATAATTATATATACCATAATGTCATGGCCTCTGTTCTTAAGAGTGGCATTTGAAGGTTTATAGTCTCTATTAAGTCTTCCAAGATGAGAACCAATTTTGACTCTCTCATTCATAAGATCAATAGGAGACTGCAAATCTCCTTTTCCACACATTTCCCATTCTGGCTTAATTTTTCCCCATCTCTCTGGACCCTTCTCATCATTCTTCTTGTAGTTAAACTCATGTTCGTCCTCTGTATCAAAATTAAAGATTTTTATGCATAATTAAAATATAATTTAGAAGATTCTATAGTCACGAAAAATTATCATCAAAATAATCAAGAAGCCACGATCTAGCTACAATTTTTTCTAACAATGATCGTTTACCAACAATTTTTTCGTGGCTATTACTGTTGTTATACGGTCCTTGATAGAAAATATGGTGAATAAATCATATGATTGTAGCCACAAATTTGTTGTAGCTATATGTAGCGTGGCTATAGATTATTTTTTACTAGAAATATTAAAAGCTTGCATACCAACTTCTCCATGACTTGAAGCAGCACTAGATATCGAAACAATGGTAGTGATGAGAGCCATAAAGAAGATGCATCGGATCGATTTGTAGTTGACCATCTTTGCGTTGTTTTGGTTTGGTTTTGTTAAAGTGGGAAACAAAAAGAGAGTTTATTGTTTTAGTCTTTAAATTGTTTGATAAGTTATTGAGCTTTTGGTTGGGAAACACATGAAGCTATAAATACTTATCGAGACAGATGCTTTTGTACGGACATGTAAAGCTTCCGATGTTTGGACTAACTATTACTAGTCCACAAGACTTCCTATATTATGTTGGTTTTCTTCTAGACGACATTTTTGACTCTTTTGTAATTGTGTTTTAATACTAATTGACAACAAAAGGCAGATGTGAATCAAAACCTAATTCATCACCAAATCTGTAATCATTTTCAATTTGACAGAAAAAAATTTCATAGTGGGGTTCTCTAATTGTTATTATCGTTTATTTTGTTCATTCCGATTTTCAAGGTGACCCAAAATTTTAAATTTGAACTAATCATTTGAATATGTTAGGATTGGCCAAATGGCACACTAATTTAATTAAAGATATGACATGTATTCTCACAAATAAAAGAATGGCATTTTAACCTAAATATTTACAATTTTAACTTTTTAATAAGTATGCTCAAAACTAACAAAAAATAAAAATTTTATGTAGATGAAAGAAACTTGAACAAATTTATTTCTTATAGTATTGTTATATTGCTAAGTATACTACATTTTATAGAATTACTATATAGTATAAAATATAGTACATAAAAATAAAAAATATTTATCTATATGGTATATAAAGATGAAAAAACCAGAAAATAAAAAAAGAGAAGGAGAATGAAAAATAAAAGAAGAATATGAACGACAAGAAAGATTAGGGGGAGAATGATAAAGATGATTAGGAAATGGAGGAGGAAAATAATAATGAGAAGGGAGGGATGAAGAGTAAGGAGATGAATAGAAAGAGAAGTAGAAGATATGAGAAAGAATGAGGAAGAATAGAATTATGAGATTTTTCAAAAAAATTAAAATTAAAACTAAAATTAAAATTAAAATTGAAATAAAAAAATAGAAAATGAGGAAGTAGACCAAATAAATTAAAATTATGAGATTTTTCAAAAAAATGTATAAATTGATAATTTTTAAAATAAATATTCTATATCAATAAGACATTCTATATATATATATAACTATTCTATACAAAATTTTAGCCAATTTTATTAAAAAATTTGTTCATTTTAAAAGTCTAAGGGCGCCTAGAAAAATTCTATAAATTTTAAAAAGAATTTCTAACTTTTACTTTATTTTTCTTTAAAAAATATACTGAAAACAGAATTAGAGAAAAAGAGAGGGAGTAAAAAAATTAAAATAAAATAGCAAATATTATATAAAATATGTTAAATATTAGTTAATTTAGAGGTTTGTGTTATTTTGTAGATCATAAATCATTTTTGTGCTTGCTAATTTCCCTTGAATCATTGTCTTTTCATCTCTAATCATATAAATTTCTTTAAATATGATGATAATTGGTAAGAAAATTTGTTAATACATGCTTTAAATGACTACAAAATTGTATCGTTAAAAAATAACAATTCAGACATTATAAATTTTTGTCAAAATTTTCCTGGAATAATTTTGAATATTCAAAAAATAAAAGTATAAAAAAATCATTGCCAAACTCTTTTTAGTACAGTTCCGTGTGGACTGAGGATTTATAACCTTGAGAGGATCAAGGTACCCTTGATATTCCCTACCACAGCCAATAAGTTTCACGGGTTATAAATGTTACGTGGATGCGTCCTGGAAGGATACTGACCTCTACACAGGGGTCGGTTGGGTTTGCTTTCCAGATTCGGTGGAAGAAATATGCTCGGGATCGATCAGGATTCATAGATGTTTGTTGACTCTTCATGCAGAGTGTGAGGCAGTAATATGGGCTTTGGGAGCGCTTGTGGTGTTACATATCCAAGAAGTGGAGATCTCGACGAACTGTGAGACAGTCTTTTCTATAATCCAGCAACCCGAGGAGTGGCCGACGTTCGTACCATACAAGGAGAAGTTTCGAACACTGAGTCTACGGTTTTCTTCTTGTTGTTTATCGGTCATTTCCAGACAATTAAATTATAAAGCTGATGCTCTGTCCAAATTAGGACGGGTATCTGTTTTGTGATTTCGTTGTCTATGCTACGGTTATATCGTTGTCAAACAAAAAAAATAGTTGAGAGTTGACAAATAAACAATATCATTATAATATGGCAATTACTTGTAAACTAAGTCCTTAACTTGAAACCTAAAAAATTATCTATATATTTCTTTAGGTTTCAGTGACTTAATCAAATATCTTTTCTTTTTAATTATTTTAAAAAAGCAATGATACGATACAAAGTTAATCCAAGAGAACATGTTAATTTTGATAACAATAGTTTTAGAATTTTAACTGCTATTCAAGTTAACACGGCAAGGATCCATCAAGGAAATGTGAGGAATAAAATATGTTTCACAATGGGAAAACAACATATGTGAAGACGTCAGATTGCTTTCTAGCGTTCGACCATTTCGTTTTTGGAGTCGGGAGAGAGGAACACTTTCTGAATATTTGAGACCACTAGTCCCATAATTTAATCTATTTATAATGGTTGGTTTCATTTTCATATTTTTTAATAGAAAGTCCACCTTGCGGATTGCTCTAGGTCAAAAAGCCATCCCACATTACCGTATCGTATTATAACCTATAAGTTGGTAAATGTTTGAAATGTTCCTTTACTATTAAAGGTCGTATCATCTAGAATCTGAGTTTATTATATATAATTTTTGGAATTTTTGTAAAGCGCATACATGCATTAGTATTTTTTTGGTTCATGTTTAATAAGCGAATTTGTGCCTTTCTTTTTTGAAATGGTCTTACATTATGTTTCATTTAAATTAATATATATGGAAGATAATGTGACCAAATACACCAAATATGTGACATGTCCTCTATGTGAGTTCCACGTCTCGTGTCCATTACTCGTATATGAATGACATCTGCACCTGAAAGTAGATTAACTTACTTCGACAAGATCACGAGAATAGTCAATTCACTATGCAAATAATCAATGATTTAGGGTTTCTATTTATTGAGTTTAGAAAACTGTTTTGAAGTATCTCTTTATCATGTTCCTAGGTTATCGTGCCCGTTGTACAATTCTGATTAATTGGTTGTAGACTCATTCAAACAATTATTGGAAGTTTTGGAGGTTTCAATTAGGTTAGGTTGAGGGAAGAGTACATAGTTCATTTGTCAACCAGAATTATCATATCACCCAGAAAACTTAATGTTTACAAATTATAAAATATAAATTGAGTTTCTAATACGATGGATTAAATAATTAATTTAATAATTTAAAAACTTAATAATTGAATGTAAAAAGGAAACACAAAAAAAAATCTTTTACGTTAAAATTAAGTTTATAGTTTTATTTTGGTTTTCAATTCTTATTTGTAACGATTGGTCATATGTTTTGTCATTCGGTTCTTTGGTTCAATTTCTTTATCATCTTCCTAGGTTGTCGTGCCCATTATACATAATAATTATGTCTTGCTATGTGAAAGAATATAAATTGATTTTCTAATACGATGGATTAAATAATTAATTTAATCATTTAAAAACTTAATAATTATATGTAAAAAGGAAACACAAAAAAAAATCTTTCACGTTAAAAATAAGTTTATAGTTTTATTTTGTTTTCAATTCTTATTTGTAACAATTGGTTCAATAATTTTGATTTTTGGTTTTTTTGGTTGCGAAAATATAGTAACCAATAGCATACCTATTAAATTTTGGTTTGATTTGGTTTCGGTTCAAACTCTTTCGGTTCTAGAAATGTGGTAATCAATAGATATATGTTAAATTTTGGTTCGGTTTTGATTCGGTTCCGGTTCCAAAAAGTGGAACCGTATGAGTTTCAAAATTATATTGATTCGGTTTCGAATGGTTACTTTTTCAGAAAAGTAACCAAATACCCAAAAATATAATTAGTTGTAACCAAAATTAACTAAACTATTTTAGTACCAACTAGTTTCGGTTACTATTCGGTAATTTTTTATTTTTAAAACTGAACCGAACCAAATCCAAAATCAAAATTACCTAAAAATTAAAACCAAACAGTTAAAAAAAAACTAAAAATGAAACAAACTAAATCAAAAATCAAATTACCTAAATATTGAAACCGACACAATTTTTTTCGTAATTGAAACCAAACTTAACCAAATTTTTTAGATTAGTTCGATTCAGTTTTTTTGGTTACAGTTATAATGCCCAAGCTAAATACATTTTCATATGAAAGTGCATATACTGTTGAACGTGATCAAGTCTACATTATAGTTTATTAATTAAACTTAAGTGTGTCGTATATATAGTGTCTAGGTTAGTGATTGACTTTTATGTATTCTACTAGGTGAGTGCTCGTCCTACGCGGCGGTATCCTTTTTTAAGTTATGTCATTTTGTTGCAAATTTTTAAATTTTGGGAGAACTATGAGAGTTTTATCAAGGAAAGAGCAACAAATGTTTTAAATATTGATGAACAATATTTCAGCTGAATATTTTGTCAATAGTCGAGACTACTTTAATGAATATTGGCCATGTTCAAGTGGTTGAACTTGTTCTTCTTGGTTCCTTTTTGTAGAATATAGAACCACTAAAATTACAACATTGAAGTCTTCCGTACATTAATATGGGTATTTATTGTATATGAAATTACATGTAGTATGATAGTGAAGATTGTTGAAAATCTCTTTGTATACAACATTTTTAGTGGCTGATATGTTTTCTTTTTGTGTGGTGGCACTCCAAATTCGTAGTCCTTCTTTTGATGTGATGCGAGATAAAGCAACATAGAGTTGGCCATGACTAAATACAGGCTTGGGTAGATAGATACCCACATTTTGTAAAATTTGGCCTTGACTTTTGTTTATTGTCATTGCATAACAAACTCTAACAGGGAATTGTCATCTTCGCATTTTATATGGACAATTTGTATTTGTCGTTGTCATGATGATCCTTGGTATAAACACTTTTTCTTGACATTGGTGCCGATTAGTACCTCTTCTTCAAGTAGCTTTTCACCTAAATGAGTAACAAGCAGTTTAGTCTCGTCGCATAAACCTTGCTTTTGGTTTATGTTTCTTAACAATATGATTGGGGCATACTGCTTCAAAGGTAGGTGATGATTTGGTAATCCCGAACACTTGAGGGCATTTAGGTATTATGTAGTGTATACAAGATTAAATCCATCAAGGTCATCATCATCGGCGATATTGTTAGCATTAAGATACTCTTTCATGTCACTTCTAATTTTTGCTAAGAAGAAATCATTTAACTTATCAACAAATTCATTCCTTGGTGTTAGGATGACACGAACTCGCAGATATGCATGGTTTTGGAAAGAGTTTTCGAGATTTGGGAATGTTGTTTCCTGCATTTCTCTCATTGAGTTTTCTCCTTTTTCGAAGACTAATGTGTCTTTGATCTCTATGTAGTAATTTTCTACAGATGCTTTGTTCAGAATATTGACACTTTTAGCCTCGCTATTCCCGACTTGTAAAATCCATGCAACAAAGTTTTTTTTCGTCTTGCTTTACTTTCATGTTTTGGTAAGGGTGGCAATGTAATAACTTTACCAAATGTAAGATCTATTAAGTGTTGCGAGTATTGTATCTTGTTTGCTTCCTTGTGAGATGACTGTTAATATTTGTCTGAAATCTCCACCTAACAAAATTGTCTTTCCCCCAAATAGTTTCGCTTCTGCATCTGGGTCGGTAAAACTCATGATATCTCTTAATGTGCGATCCAATGCTTCAAATGTGTGACGATGTGCCATTGGTGCTTCAGCCCATATGATTAGATCTGCTGTCTCAACCAATTCTGCGAGCGTTGTTCTTGGTTTGATATCACACATCAAGTCTTCATGGAGAAATAATGGTTACTTGAAGGACTGCATGAACTAATGAACTTATTGATATCTTAGTTATCAATTTGATATATTGATATTTTTGAAAACCCCCTTTCAAGGGAAAATTTCCAGAGAGAATGATGAAGCAGGTGCAGTTTTTTAAAGTTTGGAAATAAGACAAAATTATTTACCTTTTGTTTAGCATGTATTATGGCCTCATGGACCAACGATTAGGCGGAAACTAAATTCTACATTAGGTGAGAATCATTTATTTGATAAGTATATTGATCGAAGAAATAGTGGAGGGGAGGTTAATTTTTGTTTCACAGAATCATATGGATTTGAGTAGGTTAATTTTTTATGATGATGTTGTTTTAACTTATATGATGTGTGTTTAATGTGATAATGTTATTGGTTGATTAATGAAATTAAATTGCTTATGTGTCATCACTAGAAGAGACAACCCTTCTTTTATAGATATAATTTGTATTAAGGGAAAATGTACGAAAGACAGTAACTGCATAACAGTTACTTTTACTTTTATGTGTTTACTTGAGTTTTGTTATGACTTAATGTTCGATTAATAAACTATTGTTCTGAGAGAAACAAAGTAGCAAGTAAAGGAGCACACAAAATTTATACGAATGAGTACCTTACATTTCAGTTTGATGGTAGAAGCAATCCACAATTATTTTCGTTAGTTATATAGGTTTACAATGCACTGCTTTTATATGAGATAAAACATAAATCAAAGAATACGATCTTAGAAAGATTTTATGTCTATCTCTTATCAACCTAACCAACTCTTATCAACAAACTCTCTTTATCAAATCTCATAGAAAGATTGAACCGGCTACTTCCTAGAGACAACTAAATAACAATCATTAACCAATGACTTTCAATTGTCTCTTTGTACCATCATGAACCAAAACCAGTTCATGATTAATTGTGTTGTTTGTCATCACTTTACAATCTCCACCTTGACATCAACACACCTCCGATTTTGTTTCCTTGTACCGCCAAGAATAACCAAGTATCTAGTGCTTGATTACTTTGAGCAAAGCTAGAGCTTGCTCAAATTTCTGAATCGGGATCACCTTAGTAAGCATGTCGGCTGGATTCTTAGAAGTATGTATCTTCTCCACACTTACTTCTCCATGTTCATTTACATCTCTAATGAAATGCATCTTCACATCAATGTGTTTCGTTCTCTTATAAAATAAATTGTTCTTGGCAAGACATATTGCATTTTGAGAGTCACAAAAAACTCTCAAATTTCCTTGTTTATAACCCAGCTCTTCTGCTAATCCTTTCAGCCAAATCCCCTCCTTAACGGCTTGTACTAAAGCTATGCACTCGGCCTCAGTTGTTGAAAGAGCAACAATAGAGCAGTGTATGGCTCTATTGGAAGAAACGTTTCAAGAGTGTAGCAAAGGAAGAGGCTTCTTTGGAGGTGAAAATATCGGATTCATCGATATCGGTTTCGGATCGATGTTGGGTCCTATTAAGGTTCTTGAGAAATTTACCGGCATCAAGTTCATAAATCCAAAAAAGACAACAGGTCTTTTCCATTGGGCAGACAGATTCTACGCCCATGAAGCAGTCCAGCCTGTCATGCCCGATATCAAAAAGCTTGTCGAGCTCGCTAAACTCAAGCTCAATACTTCAATTTTCAAATGAAATAAACCGACGACTAATAATTACTATTTTACAAAATGTCTCCGGCGAACAAATAGTTATTATATTCGAGATCCAGGAATAAGATGTAGACTCGATTACTTTAAAGGCACAGTCAAAAGTTCTTTTGTTTCTTGTTTTTTTTTTTTTGTTTTTTTTTTCTATGTATGCACAGATAACCAATCTATTTCGATAATATATTTAGAGAAAACGTAAGTATTTTATAGTTTGAGTATACAAATCTAATGAGCCACAATGAAGAAGGTCCTCAAGAAACATAGAGAGCTGTGACATGAAGAAGATAATGTATAGCTCCATTAATTAATGACTTTACTGGTCACTTTTTTATTGTCTAAGAGCAACATTATCAATGAGATACTCAAAAATAAGTATCTTACCAATATTTTAATTAAAAAATTGTGCACACAAAAGGAGAGCCAATAAAACCCAATTAAAATATGACACATAGAAGGAGAGTTTCTTAGTTTTTTTGATAGTTTCTTAAATAAGAAACTCTTCTAATCCTCTCTCCTCTCTC
>JAKUCM010010054.1:0-18261 GCA_023374145.1 Lepidium sativum | reverse complement strand
CCCAAAAAAAAAAATTTAGATTTTCTATTTTTAATCAAATAAATTTTTCTGGCAAATGGCATCTAGCCTAGTGGCAGATGGTAAGTCTACCTTAAGCAAGCGCATTTGCATAATCCCGGGATCGAGTCCTCCTGCTTACATTATGTAGGAATTTGACTATTGCACCGGCCAGTTGTGACCCAATATAATCTGCCGTTGACAAAAAAAATCAAATAAATCTTTTGAAATACCAAAAAATAGAATAATCTAAAATTGCACTTCAATTTTTTTTCAATTATAATAGATTTGATTATACTATTTTTAAAAAAAAACTAGTAACAATGCATTTTAAATACCTTTTGAAAATTTATATTTAAATAAGTGATGATGTTTGACTTTAATTCAAATTACTTAATATTCATGTTGTTAGTGCATTCCCTATATGGCGACGTTTTTTTGTGCGTGTACAATTTTAATTTATTTTTGGTATATGAAAGGGTGATTTTGCTAGTAATACATAAGTTTTATTAAGGTTAAGAATTTTACAGAAGTTTTCAAAAAATTAAATCTCTCACATCACTAAAAAAGTAAAAGACATAAAAAAAAAAGCCTATATTTATTATGGTAGTGATTAAAATATAGGTTAAAATATGCTTAAATTTTTTGTCATAAACATTAAATGATCTCAGAACAACAATAGCTTTAAGAGGGGAAAAAAAAATAAGAGTGGAAAGATTTTTAAAATATTTTCTTAAGGTGTAGAGGTGCTGGAACGTATCGTACATGTTTATTATATGTGTTGCATGTTTAACATATATGTTGTGTGTTTAACTAACATATTACACAATAAACATAGTCAATCAAATAGCATGTTACTAAACCTTGTATGAGCGTACTGATATTGTTATGTCAATGTAGATCCGCTTAAAAAAAGCATTTGACATCTACATCAAGGAAAAAAGTTTGTTTAGATGAAAATCAAACCAATCGTTGGATGGTAAATGTATAGAGTTTAGACGTTGTGTGTTTAACTTACATGTTATACATTTAACATAAATGTTACACGTTTAACATGTTCAATTAGGTAGCACATTACTAAGCCTTGTAAAGGTGTACTAAGATTGTTATGTCAATATAGATCAGCTTAGGACGAGTTTACGTTTGATATCTGCACGAAAAAAGGTTTTTTAGATGAAACAAAACCAATTAGTGGATGGTAAAGGTAGATCATGAATGTTGGATGGTTAACACCTGATCACAATAGACTATATAAAAGCTTAAACAATAAGTTAGACGTGTAAAAATGATGTTAACCAGTACAGTAAAGCTTGTGTATGCAAAGCAAGTACACAATTAATACATATTGTTTAAAGTTAAACATTTAATTTATAAGAAGCAGAAAGACAACATACAGGCAGGTAAGAGTCAAAATTGGGAACAACCACAAATACGAAGGAGTAAGGACATCAAAATCGGATCTAATACATAAATATTTTGTCTTCGATTATATCAGATCTGAAAGTGAATATGTGACAATTTATCCTCGATTATATGAGATTTGGTGAACAAAGTGTTAAAGAATATAAAAGGATGAGAGGGGAAAAAATGAAGGGAAAGAGAACTAGATAATTAAAAAGTAGAATTGTAGGGTACAATAGTCATTAAATTGCTACAGAAAACTTAAACTTTTGTCTTTCCATTCGTATTTTTCCCTATTTAAAACACGTTAGATTAAAATGAAAATAATTTAGCAGAAAAAGCTAAGACTAGAACTCGCTGTGGGTTTTGGTTCGCTCTTGAGACATATAACTCTGAGCCGAGGAAGACGAAGCCATGGGTTTTGTTCTAACTTGTACTTGTCACTCGTCCTCGCTCGTCGTCGTCTCTCAGCTTCACCATAACCTGGTATTTTGTCCTTCTCTGACGCTCATATTTTGATTTTCCAATTGGGAACAATCTTCTCACAATTCTCTTTTGTGGGTCACAATTCAGTTCTCCGCCGGAGTCAAAAGCTTTAAACTTCCGTTTCGTCCTCAATTTTCTCCGACCCGGAGAACCCTAATTTCGAAATCAGCTTGTTTCAATCTCCCTCAAGAACCCATTCTCTCCGAGGCTCTCAAGGTTTCCGATTATTCTTTTCTTCTCTCGAAAACGGATAAGATTTGTGATGGAACTTAGTGAATTTTGTTGTTTACCTGATGGAAATATTTCATTAGTCTGTAGTTAGTTATTCCAAATAGCAATTAAGCAATTGATATTCCAAATGTCTTGATGTGACTCTGTGTGTTCTTAATCAATCTTGGAAATGGAGGCTTACCTTTTTCGCATAAAAATGTTTCCTTTGTTCGAAATTTGATACCTCATCAGATGAGATAAGAAGTGTGACGTTTTGTGTGTGTTTCCTGCAATCCAAAATTGATGATATTGATGCAACTAGTTACCCAATTGCAGGAGCCAATTGCATTTGTGGGTGGGATGTTTGCTGGACTTCTTAGACTTGATCTAAACGAAGAGCCGCTCAAGGACTGGGTGACGCGAACAGTTGAAGCCTCAGGTATTACGGAAGAGGAAGTGAATGCAGATGGGATGGTTTCTAATGATGAAGAATCTCCTCAACTCATAGACATTGAATGAGGTCTGCATTACTAGAATCATCTTTGTATAACCATTCTCTTAAAGTGTGTTACGCATCTCTTACCGCAACAGAAATGATTTTGGTTTTGCAATGACTGTCTAGTGTCTATACCATCTGCAAAGGTACCTTGTATATGTATTATGTAAAAAAAGAAACACCAATGCTTCATCTTGATGTCTTGTGTCTTTTGCCAGAGTTACTTAGACTCTTACTACAACTGTTACTATACAAATGTATTCAAATCAAATCAAGCTAACATATAGTTCTTTTTTTGGTCGAGAAGCTAACATATAGTTGAAGGAAGTTTAAGTATATGCGTTTTTGCGAAAGTTGCCTACTTTCAAATATATTGTGTGTGGCTATTAGTGGAGATGCAACCAGTTTGTGCTCTGGTTTAAACCTTACACACAACTAAGAGTTGTAAGTTGAAAGAAAAAGTTCTTGTTTTGTTTGTAAATCGTCAATCAGAGCATACTGTAGAAATGGATTCTGACCCTCGACTTTAACAAAGAGAAAACATTGAGACTGCAATCATTTTTGTTGTTGCTGTGGATAAACAGATACTTGTACTGAATCCAGAGATGAATCACGTTAATTTTGTAGAGACCACAATATCAGTAATAAGACTGACTTAAGAGATATTTCTCTCTGGGTTTTCTCTGAACCACAGATTATTTTTGTAGGACTCTCAACCGAACTACGTCATAGACGAAAACGACTGCGTTTTGGCTTCTCTGATTGAATCTACTAGCAAAGGCCAGACCGTACGGTTTACGAGCTCTCGGTGTTTCCAATTCGTGACTAATGGCTTCCTCGCGTTTATTCGTATCGACGTCGACACTCACCAAACCGCCTGCATATCTCAACAAATCGCCGACGAGATTTGAGGTGAGAAAGGGGAGGGTTAGTTTTAGAGCAGTGAGCGATGGTTCTCAAGGAGCTGTCGATGGAACTGTTTACAAAGGTGTTTACGGTCCATGGACCATTGAGCAATCCGATGTCAAAGAGGTGACTACTTAGAATTACTCCTTTCAATTTCTGCTCCATTCACTGTTGCTTGCTTCGCTTCACTCGGGTTCCTCAAAATTTAAGATATTGCCTCATTTTGTTAGAAAACTCGACATGCAAATTGATTTTTTTTTGTTATGGTTTCTTCATATTCTCATCATTATATTGTGAAGAGATAGCTCAGAAACAACTGGGTGATTTTAAGGTTAACTGAGCCTAAAGAGCATGATCTGAAATTACTCCTGGAACGTTTTAGTTGAGCTTCTTTAGTATACAGTTCGAATGAAAGTTTTTGATGATTACTTTAGCTTCTTTTTCTTTCTATTCAGGTTCTTCTGTATAGATCAGGGCTAGTAACTGCTGCTGCATCCTTTGTAGCAGCTTCTTCTGCTGCTTTTCTACCAGGAGATTCTTGGTTAAGTGAGATTATCAAGCAAAACCATGATTTGTTTTACTTTGTTGGTGCTAGTGGTTTGGGTCTGTCTCTGTTTTTAATTCATATATATGTAACGGAGATTAAGAGGACTCTTCAAGCTTTATGGGCACTTGGTTTTGCTGGTTCGTTTGCCACTTACGCAGCTCTTGCCAGACCAGCTGATGATAACTTGGTTCATTATGTCGTTGATCATCCATCCGCTGTTTGGTTTGTTGGTCCCCTTTTTGCAGCTCTCACAGGGCTCGTTTTCAAAGAAGGTAAAAGACCTGGCTTCTGCATTTGACGATAAAATGCTTTTCACTGATAATTTTTATCCATAATATGATGTTTTTTTATTTTTATTTCTGTTTGCAGGACTTTGTTACGGAAAGCTAGAAGCTGGCCTTCTTACATTCATCATACCTTCAGTTCTTCTCGGGCATTTGGTATAGTAGCTTATTTGATTTAATTATCACGCTTTAGCTGTGTTGGATTACAATACTGAGTCAAACAAGAATTTAATCATTTGCCCAAATTAGCTAATAACCTACTGTGTCATTTCTCTAAAGATAAAGCTTCAAGAGTTGGAGATATATGATTGGCTGAATTGAATTGGAAACTTGAATATGCAGAGTGGTCTGATGAATGATGAGGCTAAACTGCTGTTGCTAGGAACATGGATGGCGCTCTTTCTAGTATTTGCTGGAAGAAAATTCACTCAGCCTATAAAGGTAAAGTTTCCTCATGGAAGCGTTGAAAATGCAAGTTTTCGTAGAGGAATTCCTATTTAGAAGAGTATCAAAATGCCACAAAACTAATTATCTTCAAACTGGCTTGAATTTTAAAGGATGATATCGGCGATAAATCTGTTTTCACATTCATGTCCCTCTCAGAAGATGAGAAGAAGGCTGTAGTTGCAAAACTTGAACAAGAAAATTCTGGATAAGACTCGGAATGAATGATAGCAAAATGTTTTAAGCATCTTCATAGAGAGGTAAACATTGTGTATCCATAGATTATATATATGATTGAGGAGAGAGCAATCATAAACAGTTTGTAGATTGAGACTAATAGCCTTTATCATGCATTTATGAATGAAAATTTAAATGCCATCAAAAGCTTTTTGCGCACAAAACCAGGTTTTACCATTCCCTGTTTGAGAATTGGTTGCATCCCATTCTTTGCCTGTTTTAATGGGCGAACTGGGCTCAGTTGGACACTGATTAGGCCTTAATTTTAGGATTTTGGGTATGAACATCCTCGCCCGGCTCATTTGATCTGACACTGATTAGGCTGGTCCTGACTTAGGCTTGACTTTTAGGATTTAGTATGGTCCTGCATTTGGTCTGTGGCCACGTATTGGCCCACACCTTACTTGGAAACTGTGAAAAGAAAAGGTGGTTTTCAACCAGAGTTTTTATTAGAGTTCTTAATATTAAAAAGTAAAAAAAATTAAAAAAATAAGAGATGAAGAGACCACCATTATCAGGGTTTCTTAAAGATTTCTTAACTTATTTTATTATTAAAAATTTAAAAAACTCTTAAAAAATCTTATGAAAATTTCTTATTTAAGAAACTCTTTAACGGATTTCTGAGCTTATTTTATTATTTTATTATTAAAATATATTTTTAATTCACCTTTTTCATATATAATCATTTAATAATATTTAAGAAACTCTAATAAGATCTTTCCAATAATGTTGCTCTTAGATAGGAAGAATAAGAACTCAATTTTCTTATTTAAGAAGCTCATTTTGCCACTTGTCAACTTTTGATTGAATATTGCCTTTTAAAAAATTTAAATTTAAATAAAAATGAAATTCTAGTAAAATATATTAGTATTTTATGGTTAAGAAACCATTGGAGATGGTCTTAGACTTAAACCGGGTTCAACCCTGAGTGTACAAAATAAAAAAATGATTCAGTCCGGATGTCTTATCCAGAACGGGGGCATGCCCAACATCTCTAGCTGTTGCATTTAACTGTACATATTACTGTGTTTTGTTGAGATGGCTAAAGTTAAGATCCATAAAGGCCACAAGGGTAGAAGTCTTGCCAGTCCAGCGATGAACTCACTCTCTCGGACCAACGTTATTGGTCATTCTATGGAGGAAGATGACCATGGTTAAGAAGAGTAATCCCATTTAAGACCCATGTTCGTACAATAAAACGACTATAGGCCTCTGTTCTTGGTCGTCCATTCTTTTGACGTGGCAAAGTCAATCAATTTTTGCATCTTTTTGGGTCTATAATGAGTGCGATATTTGCGGGTTTCCGGATCGGAGATAGAGAAATGCAAAGAACGAGTAGTTAAGATTGCAAACAAAGAGCGTGAAATTAGGAACCAGGTTTTGTCGTTGAACGTGAATCGAGACGAGCAATTGAAAGACAGGACACACGAGTGGAGTGTTAAATGTGGTGTACAGAGTACGACTAATATTGTCCACTCTTAAGACTAATATTATGGTCACTCTCCGACTCTCTCTTCCGTCTTGCTGCTTCTGTCGCAATCTTCTAGAAGTTTTGTCATTTATTAACATAACTACAAATTATCCAAAATATACCTAATGTGCTTAAGTTGGACCAAACTAAGTTTGACCAGAATGTGACAACCATCATTAAGAATCAATAACTGCCAAAGTTTCACAAACTTAATGAGCATATAGTGGAACTGTGGAACTATGGACAAGAGTTATGTTTATGTAAGATAATGATTCATGTAATAATGTGTGCCAAATCTAGCATGTCTCTATAATTGGAAAAAGAGACAAGAAAAGTTGGATAAGAGATGGAGGGAGAGGGAGAGGGAGAGGTCAATGAAATGAATCCGACAAAAACTGAGGGGAAAGAACAAGTGTTAAAGGAGAGTGAGTGCCCACCACAAATATGAGGTCGAACCCCAAACGTTGCGTACGGAGGAAAAAGAAGGAATCGTGTCTAATGCTGCATCTCTACTCGTGTGTCTTCTCTTGTGGGTCTCTCTGCCTCTTTTGTCTCTTCTATTCATTTTTTTCTCTCGAGTCATCTCCTAACCTTTTAGTTCCTTCGTTGTACTCGTGGCCTTCTTTTAACCTCTCCCTTCATATTAATTCACCAGTACACGGATCACACACGCTCACATTTTTTTTCCTTTTTTGTAATTAAGGAATTTTCAAAGCTTATGCAAAAGATCTAAACTATTCTCTTAAGGGTAATACAATCTACGGACAGACTCTCAGTTCTAGGTATTCAAATAGATCGAAAAGTATGGATTCATATCCATGTGGAAGTGACTAGAAAAATAAGATTTTGTTTTGCATATCAGAAAAATTGAATATGTGAACGTTTTAACGTCCCAATCATGCCACCACTTGAGCACAAGCTTCTGGTCCACGCTCACATTTTTGTAGCTCTTCAAATTGTAGATCAGTCTCATTATCTGGAGTTAAACCAATTTCTACTCGGTGTCTTGATTACTTCTAAGCAGACCTTTTTCACTTTTGGTTGCATGTTCATGTTTCATTGTTATGTCTTCATATTCTATTTGGTATTTTGTTAGACGTTTATGAAAATTCCAAAAACAATCTTATCATAGATTAAGTAAACCCTGGTTTGGGGTGTGACTTTATACCGACAATTTTTCTTCCGGTAACTACTAAAAGTTCAGTCTATTACTTACTCTATTAAGCAAACTGACATGATTATGTGGCGTCGAATTCTAGTTGCAAAGACTAAAGTGAAATACACACTTTTTTATTCCAAATTAAGTGATAATTTAGAGAAAATTTTTGTATCAAATTATTTGATGTTTTTAACTTTTTAATATGATACTGTTTATCTATTTTAACTATTTGTATTGTTCAGATAGATTTTTGGATGTATAATTATTATATAGGTTAAAATAATATTTTAATCAAAAATCAAAAATTAAATGATTTCTTAACTTATAGTCAAAAAACTTTAAATTTCATATAATTTGGGAAAGAGATTACCTATTATTTTCAAGTAAAAATTATTTTTTAACTGTAGTATTTGTTTTGTTAATAACAGGATCGACAAACTTTCAATCTCCACAAAAATATCATATTAAGTTATTCGACCAACACCACAAATTCAAATTTTACCTACGCGGCTTTTTCAAGTTGTATTCCGATAAAACATCCATAAGAAAAATGTATTTAACTACTTGATTAAAACATTTTTGTTTGCAGTAATACTTATTACCATAGGTTATGTATTTATTTACATTACTATTCAAAAAGACAGATTACGACTTATAAATGTGGAACTTTAACATTAATAACTATTTATGGAACTGTAGAATGATTGACCTAAAGAGCTCACAAACTCGTATTCTCAATGGCTAATCAAAACTATAGTACAAAAAATCATATCTATGGATGCATTATTTGAGCATGTCATTAATAACGTTGACAATACATTGGATAATATCCAGAGTGACATGAAATGAACAGTTTGTTTGTATGTATATCAATAAATAAGAAACAGACAGGATTAGATGGGGTTTGCAATGGTTTTGTGTTGGTAGAGAGACGAAAAACGACAGGTTTTTTTCCTCTAGAGAGTGATACGGATAGTTACATGACAGGACAGTTGAGTGGAAGCTCATCGTTTTCTCTTAAGTGTATAGTCAAATGTGTTCCCTTTGCTTTAATATTTTTGGGGTCATAGATCTGTCTCTTTTACCCATTTACTCTATAACAGCAACACATCTATCAATCTTAACTCTTGTCGGTCCCTCACATTTCAACATTAACCATAGGTTTTTAACCATTAATTACTAATCAAATCCAACTTTTACCATGAATCTTGTAATGTCTGAGGTTATGAATTGAGTGTTTAATCATATTATGGGTTTTAAATTCGATTTTCATCTAGCCATTTTCTTATATATTATATATTAACTACATTAGTTGTTGTCCTACCAAATAGTTTTTATATTTAATTATTTCATAAATATAATAGATTATGCTGTGAATAGTTGATATAAAGAATTTATGTAACAATGATATCATAAGACCATACATCTTTAATTGCTGTTAAATATTTTCTGCACTTTATATTGCAACACTATTGAGGCACATGGTTCACTAATAATGCTCGACTTACTTTGCGCTCAATATATCCAAGACTTCTTGCATGTCAAAAAGCTTGGAGGAAATTTGCACCCAAATCTTTAGTGTTTTATAAACAATTATTTTGCTTAACTTTTTAAAATTAATTATTGTGTTAGATAATAAATATATGTTTTACCACTCTTTTCTCATTCGGGTAGTTACATATTACAACTAATGATTTATTTGGAATTCGATTTCACCTTATTGTGTAGTAGTTTGAAAAATACTAAACTAATGATATCAAAGTCATTATTTGATCATCTACCTCCAGAAAAACTCAAAATAACTTAACTGTACCCAAAAAAAATGTGGTGAAAAAAATCTCAAGTTCTATAAAAAAAATATAATAAAAATTGAACTATCACTCACTCCACTAACTCAACTTAATAGTTTTTACCATATATCACTCGAAAAATAAAATTAACCTATAATTATTTTCTACCTAATTTGACAAAATAAGCTTTTGATTCAACTACAACATACTATTTCTTTTCTTTTTCTCCGACAATCAGAACGAAAATGTCTGATTCAAATTGTAAATCCTAATTTTTTATATAATTTACTATATATAATAAAAAAATAAAAAATCTTATTTGAAATATTAACTTGATTATTTTAATTAATGGAGTAAGAAAAAGTAGGCAACATAATTTCTTTATACAAGCAATGTTATGTTATATGAGTTATTGGTTTTCATAGTGAAAGCGTTGACGAGAATATGCAAGAAAAAATAAAAGAAAATGTGGATCTCAATGATGCTGCTTTTTGTTGGCTGGCATATTAAACCATCACCATTTTCATGTGCTTCCATACGTCACTCTTTCTTTACCTCTCATCCTCAATTATTTTCATTTCATCTTTATCTATACTTACGAATGTTTGTTTTTTGAAAGACTTTCCCATTTTCAGAAAATGAGAATTTTGTGTAAAGGTTTTGGTAGTATTATGTAATGACTTTTAAATCCTGCTTTTACTATTGCAAAGTATATTCTTACAAATCAATTTTGAGAGTTTTTCCATAAAAATAAAAAGAAAAAGAGAATAATAAAGAAAGAGACACAAAAAGTATACATTCACAAAATGAGAGGGCTTTGCTGAAAGTTTGCTACAAATGAGACAAGTGAGCAAAAAGCCCATAATAATTATTAAAAAAAACACCAATTAGCAACTTAACAAATGTGGATCTTATACTTAAAATCAAACTTGATTTATATTAAATAAAATAAAAGTCTAAGAATCTAAAGCAAGTTGTTCCCATTGAGGAACTCTTTTACTGAAGAACCTCCCAATAACTCTGGAATCAAGTATCTCAAGAGCTCCTCCTGATTTAACACATCTTGGAGGTTTTATACTGATTCAATGAAGATCCTTGTGATACACAAAAATCCATCAATGAATCAAATGTACCCAAACTCACTACTCTTATTTCCAATGGTCCAATCGATTTATCTTTGTTCCTGCATCTTCTGTACACGTAATCCAAACAATCCTCAACCTCAGAGCAACAATCCTCCATTGTCTTCTCGTCTAGCTTTGGTGGGTCGTTACTGTGACGTGGCTTTAACTCCCCAGAAGAGCACGTAATGCCCTGGGATCGATGACGTGTCTACATAGCTCGTGTACTCCATTAACAAGAGGCTTGAAGGGTATTGAAGATGGTTGAGTTTAGCTTGTGTCACTGCGTTTAGTAGATCTTCCTCGCTCGTTTGTCGGTATCGATGCTTAGTACAACGTTTCTTCTCTGCACGAAACGGAATTGAGGCGCTTTGTTGTGGAAACCAGTCACTTTTAGGATATCACCTACTCTGTATCTGTATAAACCTATTGACAAAATCAAACAGACACATGTTACTTGTGTCACAAGTTACTCTTTTTGTATCGATAGTCAGAAATAAAGATTATTTCTATTGACCTGTGAATGTAGTGATGACAATTTCGTAGTATCGACCTACTTCTACATTGACAAGATCGACAATTAGATCTTCCTTGAGAGCATCATCGTTATCGGTGTTTGAATGCGATGAAAAGTCAATCTCTTCGTGGGATTTGTCGTCGACAGGTAAGAACTCGAAGTAAGCCATGTTAGGAAGAAGTGTATAGGAAACATCAGAAGGATCACACAGAGGATTTAGGTTGATACCAAAGTAGCACTCAGAGGAAGCATACATCGTTGAAACCAACGGTAAACCACCACTATAAAACTCAAGTGTTGGAATGTATTGAGCATTGAACCAGTCACAATCACTTCAACATACTTAGCCTTAGGCCATAGCCTCCTTAAGATTCCTTCCCATGATTTCTCAGCACACCTCACTCTCAATTTCATCAGCCAATCCTTGGTTTGAGCCATTGAGGATTGACAAAACCGAGTCTCTGCAGGCTGAGTCTGTGATCCAGCTAGTTATAGTACCGGTTCTAATGTCAGCACAAAGCTCTTTGTAATGATCCCCTAAGAACTTGACCGCTCGAAGAAAAGCAGAAGCAAAGACAGCTCCAATTCTTAGGACATGAGATCGTTGGACTAGACCACAGAGAAGCTGACAGTACATGCTCTGTTTGCTGTCTTGACAAAGAATAGTCTGGTCAGGGCTAGTGTAGACGTTGTACTTGTTGAATGGTCTGTTTATAAAATGTTGACTTTTGTAGTAGCTGGTCAAAACAGGACGCGCCATTAGACCTGAAGGAGTCTTGATCTCTGGCTTTATGAATAGAAGATACATCCCTTTTCCTTCATCTAGTCCATTAACATATCTGCAATGGTACAAAAATATAACACAATCTATAAACAAAAAGTTTTTTATTGGTTTTAATATAGCAAAAAAGTTACATGAGATGACATGTATTATTCAACTAAAAAAATTCATGTAAGTATCAACATAGAAGTAAACTCATGTAGGTGCACAAAAAAGAGAGTAAACTCATTAATTACTTACTTGTTCATGATAGGCACAAGCATGCTGTAGAAAAATGTCTTCCTGTCCAATTCTTCAGCTGTAGAAGGCATCAACTTTGGTTTTCCTGCAGAAGTCCCCGAGCTGCATCCAAATATTTTACTCAAAATAAATGACTAAATGTAAATACTTCGTCGAAATTTAACAATATATATTATGTTTTACCTAGTGAGGAGTTCTGTGATGGGTTGAGCAGAGACGATGTCAGAGGATTCTCCATCAGAGATTCGTTGAATAAAAGGCTTTATATCGTCGTAGTTCACCACAGGGACTTTGTTTTTGAAGCTTTTTAGATACTTGTCGGATTCACCATCGAGAAATGCTTTAAGATATTGAGTTCCAGAGTTTTGAGAAAGTATTTGGTGAAGAACTTGTTGTTGAATTGCCTCTGCATTTGTAGTCAGATCCTCGAGAAGCTTAAGACCAGCCTCTGTATCATTTGGGTCGTAACTTGGTATCATTGTTTTGTCTGAAAGCAGACACAAACAAAAGCTTATGTTTGTGTTGCAATGATGAGTTAGTTCAGAAACAAAAAAAAAAGAAAAAGAGAGAGACTTTTTATTATATTTTTGTTGTTGAGAATGAGAGAATCACTTCTTCTTTATTGCGAAGGTTGGTTTGGTTGGTATGAGAAGAAGGATGAAGAAATGGTTATATATAAAATTGGGAAATGATGAAATAATTATTAGAAAAATATATTTGGGAGGTCCTACAACACACATGGCCTTGTCTAGTTAGAATGAAGCTATTGTTGGTCAATATTACCTGTGCAGGCTTTCCCTATTTATTTGTTTTTTATATTATTGTTTTTGTTTTAATATCATAATATGTTGTTTAATCCTCCAATCAAGCTCTTTCTTTATGATCCGTTGAATAATATTAATCCAATCATATTCACAAGATTTGCATATGTCTGCCAAAAGATATACTCACTTCGTCTTCACTATATATTTATATACTCATCTTATGATATTATTGGCTCTTAGATTTTATTTAAGTAACTTGTTTATCCCTTTTTATAAACTCACATGCAATTTCTTTTAATATATATATATAAAAAAAGAAGTATGATAGCTTCAGTTAACAGATAGATTATTTATATATTATTTTCTCTAAGAATTTGTTGCATCCATTAATTTGATTTACATGTTGTTTCTAACCTGTATACGTATATATATTAATCTTTTATATAGGTAATTAGAGTTAATATAGTAATTAAAATAATATGACGTTTGACTTATGGCAATCAAGATTAAGAGAGAGAGTGAGAGAGAGATTATTAAGATTGTTAAATCTCTTGGACATGATAAAGTCATCATCTTGGTGATGCAGATCCAATGCATATGATAGGCTCGTTAGGTTGATTACACAAAGACATATAATATAATTAGACTAATTGACTAATTAACCATATATGATGAAAATTACAGCATAAAATAACATGCAACAATATAGATGTCTTTGTGGTGACGAGGAAACAGATGTGAACAGAGAGAGAGAGATCGAAGAGTCGTGAAAGAGAGGTGTTGGAGAAGAGATGATATTTTTCTCGTGAAACAAATTTCATTCAAATACGTTATGTCATTCATTTTAGTCATGTTCCGTTCATTCCTTTGCTTTAGGCTTTTTTCTATTCTTTCCTTTATTTTGCTTTCTTACTCATTTCATTAAAATAATTACAGTCTAATTGCCATTAACAATTATATACGTTGATTGTATTAAACTTTTCGATTTATTAGTCATCTTTCTTCCGAAATTTATGATTATATTATTCACTATACCATTAATAATAGTTAAACTAAAATAATAAGATATGAATCTCGTTTATGATTTCTTAAGAAATGGACCTTAATTGCCGAGTTCATCTCGATTTACTGGTTAAAAAACTTAAGATGATCTATCTAATGATTTTGTCATAAAGAGTTTGATCTCCTCTATTTCAGTTGGTAGATTATAAATGATTGTTGCTATAGGTTATGTTTTGTCAATCAAACTGTTAACAAAAAAAATGTTTAAAACATCTCTCAACTTTTAGTTTTCTAAAAGTTTTTTAATGCTTTTATAAAAAAGTTTCAAAATAGAATGGCTGATGGAAAAAAATCTATATATTTGTTAGTCTATATGTGAGTCTTTCCTACAAGAATTTAATTTAAGATAGTCGCATAAAACTGCACAGTAAATCAGATTTTGTTAATTTAATAGTTGATAAAAAGAAAAAAATCCCATGAAAGGATTATATTTATCAAGGCTCCTAAAAAAAAGCTAAGCTGTGGATCTTTAATCTTCTGAATTCTAATATATATCTCACATGTTTATCCTAATTCATATCATGGATTGTTGTCATTTCATAAATCAAACGAAATGCATATATTCTAAATACGATTATTCTGAACTATATAGTGTTTAATGACTAGAGTTATGATTACATTTTTTAGCTGTTGATATTCCTTATAAACATTTCTTACTCACACATGCGAGAGGGAGACTAATTAAAGTTGGCATATTTGCTTCCACAAATACATAGACCGAGTTTTGGAAAGATAGTTGGCATGCGCGATCAAAAGACATCCACCTTTTGAATATTTTAAACCTTCCTATATTTGTTTTTAAACCCTTAATATAATTGTTCTTAATTCGTTGTTCTCACAATATTTTCTGAAACGTAACATTTCCAATTTCTTTTATTATGTCATTTAGGGCAAACCATATCACATTTCCCAAATGCTAGCTGGATATAGTTTTGCAAACCTTTTATATGATATTTCGTCTGATGTGTTTCATCGTGGAACATTAAACTATATTTTATATATTTTGATATTATATATATATTTTGGAGTGGTCGTTCCAGTTAAAAGAATTTATTAAATTAAAGAACAATATTATTATATTCTACCACCTTCCAAATCTTTATTCGGATATATGTCAACAAGATTCTAAGCATATTCATTGGAAACAACAGTCATGGTAGAAGTTAAAGGATCAAACGTTGGCTGCAACGTAAGTCATATATACACACCCATTTATGTGTTCTTTAAGTCCGAAAGTCAACAATAAGCTTGAGCCTCAAAAGCTAAATGTTAAAATAAGATTGGCGTTTTTAAACCGTATAAAATTAGAGGTTTTGTGGAAATATTTTGGTATAGTAGTTAAGAATATATTACTATCTCATTTTTTTGTTAGGTTTTCAATTTTTTAAAATATATATAATTATTACAAGCAAACAGAATAATTATGATGGCAAATATTTTTGTAGAGACGTCGTAAATAGATAGTTAAGATAGCTTTGCAACATTGAGTAAAACGTCGCTATTCGTTAGTCGCAATCCGAAAAACGTTGCAGAGTTGTCGCAAGCCATTACTAAAAGAAGCACCACAAAAGCGAGACAATTTTGCGTTGCTTTTGCGACATCTGTCCTTGAGACGTTTCCTGCGACTCCGTCATCTGCGACGTATTTGCGACATCGCCTCTGCGACGTAACTGCGGTTCCAATGGCTGCAAGATATTTGCGACGTCTGTACTCTGCGACGTTTCTGCGACTCCGTCTCATGCGACGTGTTTGTGACATCACCTCTGCGACGCAAACTGCGACTCTGATGTTTGCGAAACATATGGGACGTCTGTATGCTGCAATGTTCTTGCGAGTCCGTCTTCTGCGACGTCTCTGCGATGCCATTTTTTTTGTTTTTAAAAAATAATTAAAAAAGAAACTTTAAAAATAAATAAAAATTAAAAATAATTCTAATACAATAAATATTAAAATTAAAAGTGTTTTACAAAATATATTACAAGACTAAAAATTTTCAGATTGTTCCAACTTGATCGAGCCGGAACCCGCATCTTCAATGTTTATTTCCACGAACACATTAGCTAATTTGGGGTCCTTCTTTGCCATGATAGACTACAGTCGATTATATGTCAAAATCTTCTTCTTTGTCTTGGCCAGCTCACTGTTCGTCCGATCTAACTCTTGTGTCTGAGAATCAACGAGCTCCCTCATATCGTTAGAAGCTCCAGAGGATTGAAGAATCCTTGCTGCGAGATACACTACTCAATCTTCGATCGAAAGGAACATGTTCCAAATATTCTTTTTTACGGGAGCGATCTAAAAAATAATATATTTAAACATTAGATTAATTAATATAAACTACAAATAAGATAATTAAATTTAACAACTTTACCTCAGCATATATTTGGTTCTTGCAATGGATAATCAACTCAATGCAAAGCTCTCATCATTGCAATCTTGAGTTATTTCCTGCAACTTTATAGTACATCGTTGTACAGCTTCTCTGATTTTTTTGTCCACAAAAACCCCCCCATCATTGTTCCTTTTGGTTAGGTACAGGGGTGTTGAGAATATCATGGTGAGTATCCTATGTTTACTCTTGCTGAAAATATTGTAAAACATATATTAAATGAAGTAAATGTTATATGATTTATGTAAAGTTTAAATTAAATTAAATTTGAAATAATGACATGTTTGCAAGTTTGGGCTTTAGACTAAGCCCGGCCCGAGTAATGTTTATGCGGACCACTGCTATCATGGATTAGATAGTCAAGTCGCCCGACAGTTAGCGCTCTTCCTCTGCGACTTCAAATCTTTCCAACATCGAAGCAGACCTTCCCACACTGATTCTTTGGAACCATTGGGGCATTGCTTTGTTGCCCTTCTTCTTCCATTTACCCTTCCAACGTCCAACCTGATCGCCTATTCGTCTCTCCTCAACACCGCTCAAATTCCTTGCGAACGTGAGATGTAATAGAATACTTTAAGTGTGTAACATTGCTACAAGAAAAAATGATTAAATTACTATTATAATATGCTGATAAAGAAAAAAAACAAAGATTAATTTACCGCAAATGTTTTAAACCCATCGATCGATGATATAGAGGGGCATCTGAGTAAAATTAGTGTGCGATTTTAAATTTTTTTCCAAATTGATGTCGCCAATATCTCGTCGTCATCGAACATACATATTTTAACTCAAACCAAAAATTGAACATTAATAGTAAAAAGATATAAATTAAATAATTAGAAATTTAAAACTTATCACAAAAGTCCCCGGGGGATGGTTTGTATAGAGATTTTGGAGGTATTTGTTGACGGGATCCGAGAGAATATTCTCGATACCCATCCCGGGGCAGCAGTCTATGGTGTCAAGGCCTTGTAAACTCCGGCAGGTGCGATGAGCGGGTATCGGTTGCTGGAGAAAACTCAGGTTGAGTGCTGAAACTAACACCGAGCGTAGGAGGAACTGACCTCATTCCCGATCCCGGAGTCGATGGACCGGTTTCACCGCCCTCAGAAAAATATCTGGTGTACGGATTATGACCACCAAACATCTGAAATAACAAAAAGTTAAATAGAATTAAAAACTTGACAAATGTTTTATAAATTACCAAAATACTTTATAAATTAAAAAATATTTTATATATTCTAAAAATGATTTATAATTATTAAAAAACATTGAATAAAAATGTTTTAGCAATCTCTAAATACGGTTTCTAAATCCATAAATAATTTATAAATCTTAAAATAAATTTATAAATATAAAAAAAATTTAAAAAATTCGAAAAAACGTCTCATAAATTCGGGAAAACGTTTTATATATTTTAAAAATGATTTATAAATTCAAAAAAACGTATTATAAGTTCAAAAAACGTTTTAAAAATTCAAAAATATTATATAAATTCTGAAAATATTTATACATCCAAAAAAACGTTTTGAATTCCTAAAATAATTTATAAATCTAAAAACTTTTAAAAATAAAAAAAGTTTTATGAATTTCAATATTTTTAATAAATCAAAAAAAACAATTTATAAATAATAAACTTGTTTTATAATCTTACAAAATGTTTTGATATATCTAATTTTTTTTTATAAATCTATAAAAATATTTTTATATATCTTTAAAAATGTTTTTGAAAATTAAAAAATGTTTTATAAAAGCTAAAAGTGTTTTGATAAATCCTTTGTTTTCTAAATCTTAAATCCAATATATAACAATTGAAATCTTAAATCTAACAAATTCAATCCTAAATCTAACATATTCAAACAAAAATCAAATCCTAAATCCTAAATTAGAGGAGTGGAGAGGGACTTCGGGTAAGAGGACTACCGGTGGAGAGAAGAGGACATCGGAAGAGCAAACGTC
>JAKUCM010010053.1:0-19003 GCA_023374145.1 Lepidium sativum | reverse complement strand
GAGAGAGAGATATTTTAACATTTTAACACAAATTTAATTTTAAATATTTGTTAATAAAAATTGAACCAATTAAATTGTGACAAATGTGTAAAAACCCCTTTTTAATATTTTTTTTTAATTCTTAAATAAGAATCCCAAATTGTTCTCTTTCCTATTTTTTTTAATATTTTAAAATTTTAAGAAATTGGTAAGAATATGTTATTGAAAGTAGAAATAGATAATTAGAATTCTATAAAGTCTCTTAAAATATAAAAATAATAATATTTTAATATAATTTAGTTTTGTAATTAAATTTTTATTTTAAATATGAAATTTAACTAATCTTGTAGTTATCAGGAAATAGTTGATTTGTCTGATCTAACTAGATATAAGGTGGTTGATTCAAATCTTATCTTAGTTCATTTGAAGAATTTAGACTATAGGTCAAATCTTATTATCAATCTAACGATTATTTATTGACAAAAAAAACTAATCATATAGTTGCGATTGGCATATGAATATTTTATGGGATTTTCAAAATCTTTCAAACAAAAGAACATCTCTCACATCTCTTTTATTTTTCTAATTATTTTAAGGTGAAAGACTCCCACTAAAAAATAATCTTATTATTTATTCGATAGTAATTTAGATGTAATATGTACTTAACCGAATTTGTATATATACATTAAAGATCATTACTTCAATATTTTATGGATAATATATCTTTTTATATCCACTATTGTACATTAAAAATTTTCAAAAAAATTATACGTATATTGATTTAGTTAGGTTCGTCCGATGTATGTCTCTAATATTTGGTTATCTATCATATCTATATGACAAAAACCAATTAATATCATGATTAAAAATAATTATATATACTGTTTTTTGTCGATCCATAAGAGGCAATTTTGGACGAAAGGCCTTAATGCTACCATCCGCCTACCTCTTACGGCCCATCAATTATTATGGGCCAAAAACTAAACAATATACTGGCCCATAAAATTTTATCACGCGGGGAATTGGAGACGAGGTCGTTAAGAAGCGGTTGACTCTCAGGGGTATAACCGTAAAACTGGCGCTGAGGTAAGCCTTTGACGACATCATTAACTTGAAGAAGGTTCTGAGATATATTTTTATTGATATCCGAAATTTTAATCTCAATTTCGTAATGTCTGACATTTCTTGACAAAGACAGAGACCATCACTTTCGGTATGCTCTCATACAAAGTCAGAGACTTATCCATTATCCTAGAAATTTCTCACACGAGCTTGGTTCCAAACTTCAAGCTCCTGAACCATTGAACAGATCTCTCAGTGGCCAATGAAGGAGGCTTTCTCAATGAACTTTCGAGACCCGAATTCTTCGAGTCTTTTTTGAAGCCTTTTTGGTTATGGTTTTGTAATTGTTATTTAGTCTTTTCTTTCTGATGATTTTCTCTTTACTGATTGTTAACTCCCTTCCATTTCTGAGAAATCCTTTTTACGACATCACTAACCTGAACATGGCTGCCTGAGATATATCTTTAACTAATATCTGTAATTTTAATCTTTGTCGTAGTGTCTGGCTTTTGTCATGACAAGGACAGAGACAATCACTTGGAGATTCTTTGGTAGGCTCGGCTCTTATTGATAGACAGAGCCTTATCCATTATTCTATAAATTTCTGTCATTCGATTTTAATTGAACACGGTTTCGTGATTATGCACGTGTTTTCCTTATAACTGAAGGCCTATCTTCTCTGTCTTGGCTCGTCAAACACTGTGTTAGATCATCTCTTGATCATGTACATTGGTTGTGTAATATATTCTTAATGATCTCAGCGATGATGTCCTTTTATCAATACTTGAAACTATCCTTTTCATGTGAAAGAAATGAACTAGTTTTGTAAATTATTTAAACTAATCGTATAAGACTTGCTCTCCTACTGAGAAAAGTTAGCTTTAGTTATAGAATAGGATACGCGGCTAAAGAGGAGACCAGGTCGTTAAGTTGCAGTGGACTCAGGGTCATAACTGTAAAAACAAGCGCAGAAATTTTAGTTCATCAATCTTGGACTTGGAGAATGCCTGAGATTGTCTTACTTCCAAATGTCGACATTGTCCTTGACAGAACAGAAACTATCGCTGTCTGGTTCTTGTGTCTGCTTGTGGAAAATAAATTCTTCATTATTTTAATGCACATGATCCAACTTCTGTGATAAGTCGGATTCGTGGTAAAGTAACGAGTTTGTCTTGTGATGAAAGTCTTTGTCTATCTATATATATGTTCTCTGGGAGTTGAATATCTTGGCTCATCAACAACTACTGCGTTAAATCAAGTCTTTATCACTTGTTATCTACAAAACGAAATCGGTTTGTTTTTTGTTTCTTTTATATGGAAAGGAGTTACAATGACGCGAAAGATCGAGGCAATAAACATGAGAGAGACATGGTGGATGAGAAGGTCTATGTAGCAGTGACAGGGAAAGATCTAGAGTGCAAGTCTAGTCTCGTTTGGGCGATGAAGAACACTGGAGGCAAACAATTTTGTATCGTCTATGTTCATCAAACGGCTCAGATCTCAGCTTGTAAGTAATTTAATGTCTTTAGCCATCCTTTTTTTTGCAATTTAAGGATACTTGGTTTGATTTGGATTCTTGTTTTCTTCAGCTAAATCACATAAGAATTTAGATAAGTACCTTCATATATGCAGTCATATGCAGGTATGCTTACTTAGTATACATATGTTTTGATTGAAAAAGAGATGTTTGTTTCTGAATTTTGAGTCAAATTGCGAAACAGGTCACTGCAGAGAAGGTATATATTGAAAAGGAGTCAGTAGAGAAAGGTCTTCTTCAATTGATAACTGAGCGTGGAGTTAAGAAACTTGTCATGGGAGCAGCAGCTGATAGACATTATTCAATGTAGGTGTTTGATTTGTGTAGACTTAGTACTTGTTGCTATCTCAAATACAGGTTAGTCAACGAAGTAAAGCTTTAATTTTTCAGGAAAATGAGAGATCTACAGTCCAAGAAAGCTATTTACATTCGAAATGAAGCACCTGCAACTTGTCAGATATGGTTTACCTGCAATGGATATCTAATATGCTCAAGGTCAGACCAAGTGAATTTTTTTAATCTTTTTTGTTGATAGGTGCTAATTTGCATTTAGTCATCGTTTATGTATGGTCTTTGGATTGTGCTTTTGAGACAAGATCTTTATATAAAATTGTTGCAGGGAAGCTAAAAGAAGAGATAACTTGTATCCTGAATCTGCATCGTTAAGTTCTGTGAGCCAATCCGAGATAACTAGAGGAACTTCAAGTGTTCCAAGCTCAAGTACAATTAGAGATGATGATCGGATCCGAGTAGCTGTCAAAGAAGCTGAGGATTCGAAAAATAAAGCACGCTTTGAGGCGTCTAAGCATAAAGAAGCTGAAGAAGCTGCACGATTTGAGGCGTCTAAACGGAAAGAAGCTGAACAAGCTGCACGTTTTGCTGAAGAAGCTGCACGTTTTGAGGCGTCTTTGCGTAAAGAAGCTGTAAAAGCTGCAAAGATGCAATCAATAAGGTACATAAGTACCTCTTAACATGTTTTTGTTGCTTATAAGTATCAAATTTTTCTAACTCTTCTATAACCAAATATGTAGGCTGAACAATCTGAAAGTCGGTACTTCGGGGAGTGGAAGCATAGGAGAGAAACAGAAGAGGCATTGAGCGAAGCTATACAAGAACTTGACAAGATGAGATCAGAATCCGAGAACCGAATAGAGAAATTTAATAAGGTGATAAGAAAGCTTCAAGGCAAGTATAGCTTACTTAGAGAAAAACAAGAAGAGTTGCAGAGGGAGCTAAGATTGTCAAAGTTGAAGAGTAAGCACGAGGAACAGGAAGCATCTTCTTCCTCTAGGCACCGTGAACCGCCTCAGTACTTCAACTGTCCCATTACACAGGTAAGAAACGTTGCAAGATCAATGAAAACTAAATGATCAAAATATTGATAACTATTGAGAAAGAAACTAATGTGTTGTGACATTTTCAGGATGTAATGGAGGATCCATATGTAGCACCAGACGGATTTACATACGAAAGAGAAGCCATAAGTGGGTGGTTTGATAGAGGACACGAGACCTCTCCAATGACAAACAAAAGACTTCCTCACACGAGCTTGGTTCCAAATCGTGCTCTTCGATCTGCAATCAAAGAATGGCATCAAACCTCAAGTTCCTGAATCCTTGAACATATCTCTCAGTGGCCAATGAAGGAGGCTTTCTCAATGTCCTCTCGAGACCTGACTTCGAGTCTTTCTTTAAGTCCTCTGTTATGGTTTTGTAGTAGTTATTCAGTCTTTTATTTTTGATAATTTTCTCTTTATTTATTGTTAACACCTATTTTTGAGAAGTCTGCAACTATTCTTCTGATGAATAATACAATATTATTTGTATATAATTTAATTTGGTATAATCGGCATTGATTACTTCCTTGAGTTTGATGAGGTCGTTGACACTGAAATGGTATAAAAGTCCAAAGCAAATTATACAACATACAAAATTCCAGATCGAATATTCGAAGAAACAGAGTAATACCAGAAAGGGATGACTCATGCCTCTTCATCGGATCTTTTTCTTTCTTAATTAAAAATAATATTATTAATCATTTGGGAAGAAGAAAATGCCAAAGCTTCTTGTCTGAAACGAACCCGCCATTTCAGAGATTTTCCCAACGACTTTTTCCCGAGAAAAGCTGGAGTTTCAGGAAGCGAGAAAGCACAAAATGGAGATGGAGGAAGAAGAAAAAACAAGAGTAATGGATGAGAGAACATACGTTGCAGTAGGAAGAGAAACAGCAAAGAACAAGTCAAATCTTATGTGGGCTTTAGATAACTGTGAAGGGAACAAGATATGCATCGTTCTTGTTCACCGACCTGCTCAAATGATTCCTGTTTGTAAGTTCTGTTTTTCCTCACTCCAACACATCATGAATCCAGAATGGCTTTATACACGATTGAAAGATTTTGACTTTAATGATCTTTCTCTTACTGACACAGTGGGTACCAAATTTGATGCTGCAACGGTTGATGAAGAATTAGTGAGAGCATACAGGAAAAAAGAAAAGGCGAAAACAGAGAAGATTCTTGATGAGTACCTTAGAATTTGCCTGTATAAAGGGGTATGTGTGTATATGTATATCTACACATGTCGGATATGAAGTTTCAGTCTTTTTTAAGGAGTTGGTTTTGCAGGTCCAAGCAGAGAAGCTATGCGTTGAGATGTGCTCGATCGAAAAGGGAATTGTGGAAATGATTTCAGAGAACAGAGTGAGGAAGTTAATCATGGGAGCAGCTTCAGACAAACATTATTCAACGTATTGTGTCTTTAGGCTTACGCTTCTGTTTCTGCTTCACCTGATTGGCTGATTCTTTTATCTGGTCTCGAATTTGACATTTGTGGTGATCGATATGCAGTAGAATGGAGGATTTGAGATCGAAGAAAGCCATCTTCGTCTGCCAACACGCATCTGCGTCTTGTCATATACAGTTTATCTGCAAAGGACATCTCATTCATACAAGGTATAAGCAAGAGTCCTATTTAATATACAAATAGCAGATGATGCTTTGCTTCTGATGTCTGTGTTCAATCATTGTAGGGAAGCTAGAATGGATGAGCTTCGTGCTCTCTCGTCTCTCTTATCTGACTTTCAGCGTCTTGTCTCCTCACAAACTAGCACCATTTCAGATCAAGACAGCGGAGGTTCAAAGAGGAAATACGAGGAGGAAGAGGCGGAGGATGAGAGAATATCACGAACCAGCTCTTCTCGGTCTGCTGGAACACTGTCTTACTTTGGAGGATCTGAGGCTTCCTCAAGTGTAAGTGTAATGGAAGAGAAAACAAACCGTTCATCTCCATCCTCTTTACCGGTAAGCCGTTAAGAGAGAATCCTTTATTTCCTTTGCATTTCACCTTGCTCATGAGTTGCCTAACGGTGCTGATCCATCAGTGCACCGGGATGGGACTAGGCATGATAACCTTCTTGATTAACTCCACCAAACTCTGGCAAAGGGTTGCCATCCAAAACCATAAGCATTGTGAATGACCCCACCATTACCTGAAAAGCTATAGAGGAAGAAGAAGAAGAAGGAAAAGACAAGAGCATAAAGGTGCAAAGATGTTGATCACATCTGTAAATACAAAATATGTAATATTTGTAAAACCCATTTGTGTGAGGTGAAGCTGTTTTGAGAACTCATGTCTCCTTCTCATCTTGTGAGGCTTGTATACTATTTGTATACTAAAGACAATGAAAGCATCTTCTTCATATTATTCTGAAGTACATAAATTAAAGAAAAAACAAAAAGATAACCAACAAATGAGCCCAGCAACTAATTGCTTTAACCAGTTCTTTAATTAAAATTGGTATACAAAGGGTTGATCACTAAAGAGGAGTAAGAAAAAACAAATACAAAACTGCATCCTACCTCTCGGATTAAATGAGAAGAAAGAAAGAAAGCAGATTGTGGAAAGAAAAAAACAAATATTACAGGACACCCATCAAACCCCGGTTACCAGAACACCACTCTCTCTAATTGCTTACATTCTAAAACGTCAGGACCTCACCAAAAATGTTCCAGCCATTGGGCTAGCGTTATAAGCTTCATTTGCGTCCTGCAGCTGGACCTTCAAAGTTCAAAATCCATGCAAACCAAACCATATATCATCAGTCATCTAGAGCTACGTCGATGGCTAAAGTGTGGTGTATGTATTAGTCTTGAACAATAGGTGGTAAACCGTGTGATACATTGTTACACTACATGCAACGATTAACCACGCAAAAGGGATATCATGTACCTGTCAATCTCCTGGTAGTCGTCCCATTGCCATTTATGGAAAAATGTACAGGTTGCCTTTCTTGTCCTATCGATAGAACCCAACTTGAGTTCAATCTCCGCGCAAAATCCTCAACCTCTCTGTATTAAAATACGGTTCACCAATTTTATTTAGTTTTACTTAGTGGCTGTACAACTCTACATGTAGGAGGACTTCGTTTAATATTTAGCCACATGACACTTATGGTAGGAGTTTAAATTAACAAGCGATACATACCTATCAAGCATTTCCTTCAAAGCTGGATCAATTTCATCATCTATATAACCATCTTCAAACTCAGTCTTTGGCGTTAAACTGTCATCTTCCATGTTAAGTTCGTTAGATACCTCTCCCAAGCTCGACACAATCTTGTCAACAATCTCAGCACTCTGTGGTTTGGGATGAACATCATGTGAATCCTAAATAGAAGGAACGCACTCAGTAACCTGATTACTACCAACCAGGAGAAATCAGAGAGAAACCAGTTTAAACCTTATCCGAAACCCCATTCTTCTGCTCCTTCCTTTTCTTGTTCTTCTTTTTGCTCTTGGAAGTCTTTACCACCTTGGGATCTGTGAAATATAATCTTCCTTACCTCAATGAGAACTTTAAAAAGAAATAGAATAAAATAAAAAGAGAAAACAAAAGTAATGCTACCATAAACTCACGCATCAAGGACAGCCAAGATATCAACTAAGATTTAAGCATCATATAACCTATTACCTCAGCCATGATTTCACAAGAAAGAAGTATACTGACACAGAAATGACCAATTAATAACCCACGGATTGTAGCAAAGATATTGTATCAGGCACTCAGCAACGAGAAAAGAGTCTTACAAAAAATAACATAGTTCAATGGAAGTATCAAAATAGACTCCACATATGAACCAATATATGGTACCCTTGACATGGAATTGGACAACTTGGAGCAGTGTAAGAAAAAGGAATATGACATGCAGGAGAGAAATGAAGTTAAGAAAAAGAAAATAAGTACAAAGAAAAGTACCTCTGCCATTGATAAATGATAATAGGTCATCCACAGAACGCTCGTCAACATGTTCTTCAACCTCAACACTCTAGGACACAGAAATAGACATAATATCAAACTGGTGCAACAGTTCGATCTTACAAACCAGTTCCTGGCCTAATATTATGTTAAATGCTCAAAACACCTTTAGTTTTTCTCTTTCTTTCAATTCCTTTCTTTTCTTTGCATACAATCTATTCAACAGCCGAATACGTGGATCATCCATTGTGTTCTTCAGCGGCTCTAATTTCTCCTCCTGACAAATTGTAACAAAAGGCTAAAATAGAGAAGCAGATGACAATGAGACCTGTTAAAGGAGATGATCTTGGGCACCAGATACCTCAGTAAGGTCATCAGGCAAATGAAATATTTCGCGTATCTCCTCAGGGGTTTTTCCCTCAATAATCCGTGCAAGTGCACGACTAGTAAGATCAACCAAAGGTTTTAACTGCAAACTGTCAGCGGCTGAGGTCAATTCACAAAGCCTCTTTGTATCCATCCGGATGAATTTTTCATCATATATTTTACGTTCCTGAAAAGGAATGAAGAATAAAGAGCTCCATTAAAAAAAGGCATACGATTCTCAACATGTCCACACTCTTTTCAATATGAAAACGTCAAGTAAACCTTATTTGAACGTCCAGGTACTTGATGAAATCTGCAGTAATCAAAAATCAGGCTCAACATGACAGGATTGACTCGCTGTGGAAGAGATATTGCGTAGTTCTTTGAAGATCCAACACCCTTTTGTATTACTTCTTGACATATCATGGGACAGAACATTGCAACCTCTTGTTCCACTTGTTGAATTGAGCCATCAGCAGTTTCAAGCCATATATATGATTTCATCATCTGTGTCGATGCCACAGAAAAAGTAATTAGTCTTGGTCGAAGGAAAGTTTCAACTAGTCGTTCAGAAACTCTGTGCAACTATAGAGAATATAACACTCAGAAGTAGAAAACCAACTAATATGACAAGAATCGAAGAGAAAACTAGTAAGTCGTGTGAATGCATATGATGGGAACTAGAGACCAATCACAATAAAGGAAAAATATATAAGTTCTTAACTTTTTCTGCAACACCTAATCTTGCTAGGTTTCAGCAAACTATCTGACAGTAGTAACCCTCACTCAAATAACTAAAGTAAGTCTTTGTTACCATTAGAAGTATAAGAGTTAAGAAGCAATAAGCCAATGCTTACCTCTGGTTTAATGATGGCCATTTCACCTTCTGACATCGATTCAAAGACCCAGTATTTGGGTATAAGACTCGCTGAGATAACTATATTACACTGTCAAGCTCCAATAAATGGGGCAGTCCTGACTCAACTAAGTCTTTATTATTCTTAAATCTTGAAGCTTCGCAATACTGAAACTGGCAAGCCAGAAAATCACACAAATATAAACATTTCTATGTCAATGAGCATTGATCTCAGATAGAAATCTCAAGCTACAACTGGATACTTCACACACAGACAGTAAACTGGTAAAAGAGAAGAAAAGGGATATGATCATAAACGAGAAATTAATTTTGGACATGCTTACAAAGTGAAAAAACATTATAATCACTCGGGCAACCTTACTTTGAATCTGGCATGTGATCAAATGCATTAACTATGTCCACATAAACCACAAGTCTATCTAACCGATTTCAGTTCGAGAAATAGAAATCCATTCAACTTTCTCTCGTTTTTTCTGCAAAGTACGTTTCTCGCCAAAACTAGCAGTCATGAATTCGTAAGACCCTAATCCCAAAAAGGATAGAGAGGTACCAATACCAAAGGTGAAACAAAACACAGAAGTGCCAAAGTAAAATTGATACAATGAAGAGTATAGTAAATGAGGAATAGAGAGAGTAACAACAACGAGACAGAGAAATAGAAGGATAACATTCAATTTATCAAACGATTTCATCGAACAAGTAGCAGATGCATAGAGATACAAAAAATGAGAGAAATACGATGAGAAATCAATAGATAAGAAGAGTACAAGCGTGTCGTACCTAACAATCGATGGAGAAGCAATGAGTCTCTACGGCGGAGGAAAGATTTAAATCTGGCGGAGGAAAACGGCGACGGCGGCGGTAGAAACAGACGAAGAGAGAGGAGCGGATAAGAGAGAGAAAGAAGGACTAAATATTTTTTTGGGATTTGTTTTGTTTTTTAATAATTAAGTTTCTCGCGCAAAAAAATAGAGAGAATGGAGTGGTTATTGCCACGTGTACGAGCCCTGATGGCTCATGGCTCGAGATGGTTAATTTAGGCTGTTAGCCTAATTCACAGTCAAACTGTGGTGGCTCAATCGCTCTCTTGACTTTCATTACTTGTCCATTTTCTAAAAAAATTGTATTTTTGTATTTCAATATATATTACTACATTTTTTGGTGAACGACACATTATATTAGGGCATAACTGGCCGGTTTAGTAGCCAAATTTCTACATAATGTAAGTGGAGGGACACTATCTCTAATTATGCAAATGAACTGTCTTAAGTATACTTACCACTTTCAACTGGGTTAAGAATCATTTGTGTATATATTACTACATTTATAATATTTGATATTTCTTTCTAAATAAAATATTCGTTTTTGGTGTTTCTTTTCCTTAGAATAAAAGAAACCAGCTTACTTAATCTCTAAAAAAGTAATTTATTCTAAAGGTAAATGTACAACAACTAAAAAAACTCCTAAAATATTTAGAACATCTTTATATTATAATTAATAATTAACTAAAGTGAATAAGTAATATAAATAAATTAGGTATATCATTATAGTGGTTAGGATGATTTATCTAACTACTCTGCATCTAGGTTCGATTCTTCTCTTCTATAATTAGTGGATTAAAAATAAATATTTTAAAGAATAGGTTTTAGGATATGGATCGGGTCTTGTCGATCAAATATGGACAAAACAAGAGCTACATCATTTATGATAGATGAATAAAAAATTTCAAAACGCAATTATTTAAAAATATTGATAAAACTAATTTGTTTTCCATATTTAAAAAAGATATTTCTTAAATAAAAACAGAAAAGTTACCTGAGGTAGAATTCATTTTCCAAAATATTTTTGTAAAATGTTAGAACATCTAATTTTTATTATATCATATTCAAAAAGAAATCACTACGAGAAATAATCGTTCAAAAAAGTATATTATTTTTGAGAATAGAAAAAACAAACGTAGTGGTATTTTTACAAAATTGGTGTCATAAGAATTATAATTCGTGACATTTACCCAATTATCACACATATATTCAATAGTGTATAATACAATGTTCTCCCAATGAAGAATTAGACCATCTCTGAACAGTTAAATTTTTTTTGTTAACTAGCGGTTTTTAAATCTCACTTCTACTACTGCATGTAGGAGGTGTTTGATTCTGGTGCATTGAAGATTTGTAAAGTGACTACACCACTGGACCATATGTCATCGGCGTGGGATGGTTAATTTTTTTTTTTTTTGTCAACATTGAACCACAAATGGCCGGTCCATTAGTCAAATTCTTGCAAATGCAAGCGGGGGGACTCGATCCCAGGATGTACAAGTGCGCATGCATCTTGTGGGACTTACCACCTGTCACTAGGGTAAATGTCACTTGCATAATGCTTCGGCGTGGTATGATTAATTAGAAGTTCTAAAACAATAAAAAAAATTATTTTTTTATAAGAATTATTTTTTATTTGAATTTAGTAAAAAGTTAAAAAAATTGATAAGAACTTGAAGTTCTTCTTTTTACTGTTTTAAAAACCTCAATTGTTCTTTTTCTTTTATTTTTTTACTTTTTCATTTATTTGAATGTTAAAAAATTGTAATAGCATCCTCCAATTGGAGGTGCTCTTACTTAGATATGTATAAGCCATAAAATCTCTCAACGCCTTAAATACTTTTCTTTCTCGACCATGCATTCTAAATCTTGTCAGCCTTCAACAACATGTTTGCCTGTAATATTCCTTCTCCTTGAAGCATTAGTTCCTTCTTTGTTTAGATTTGGAGTAGTATATTTAATCGATCTGTTGTTTTCTCATTTTGTCAGCGGCCAAATGTACGTAGAGCATTATTGCAGAATGATACAGCAAAGTGTGAGAGCCTCTGTAACAATCTTGGTATCTTCTTACTTTCTTCCGGTCTAAAAGAACAAATCAGCCTTACCGTATATTAAGGTGGTCTAATGATGATTGGACCAGAGACCGAAAATACTGAAATGTATCGTCTCTCCGCTTTAATTCCTGTCGGAAATGATTTCTCTCAATTGGACCATCGGAGCTTTTACATGCACTCTTTGCCCCTTTTGGAGAAATACAGGTCTAAAGCTCTGAACCTCCGGATCTACCAAAAAAAATCAAAAGGGCAAAGTAATTGTTTATACCTCATAAAGTAGCTATTTGGAAGTCATTTTTGATCGCTATTTTGTATACGGTTCACAACCAGAGATGGAAGAAATATATAAGACTGTTTACCGATACACCTCTTCCAATATACACAACATGAACTAGAAGATTTAGATTGTCACCAAGACATCGATAGATATAGATGGCTTGATGATGCCTGAAACCATCATATGCTTTTGAGCCCCATATTTTCTTTTGACTTTCCAATATCTATCTTCCGTTGCGAGTTGCGACTTTGTTTTCCACAAAATTGCATTCTGCATATCATAAAGTCGGAAACTTTTAACCTAAAAAACGACCAAGTTAATGTTCCGGTTACATACCATTACTTTCAGCACTTATCTCTATAAAATGTTCGGTGGGAGTTTTTTATAATATATTTTATGAGACCATGACGCATCGAAAATATTATATTTTGGGGTGGCTAAAGGTAGGCAAATGCAATCACAAATAACAAGCCCAAAAAACTTTTAAGTAAATAAAATGTCTGAATAGGACAAATGTCATTAGGTGAATGGATTTAGATTTGGAATGAGCCGACCTTTTGGACATTTGGACGGCTAAGGAAAGATTGATTTATACAACATCACCACTATGTGTATTGTTTTCTGAATCGAAAATTTTGATTTATAACTTAAATTGATTTTTTTAATCGTCAACAATTTTATATGGAGATATCCAATTTTCTGTAACTGAATTCTAGTGGGGAAAATAATATGAATGGAGGAATAACACACACAATCCCTTCAATTTTCCAACTAGACACTCTCTCATTATGATGAATCTCATGTTTATAATGCAAGATGTATGTTCATGTTTGCATGGTGCATTAAGGTGATGTTCTTATCCTCACAAACGCCAGATCAATATCAGTACTAACTAACCAATTATTTAGTGATAATCAATATCAATCATGAATAATTTATAAACAATCGACATTTATTTTATACACATTCTTAAAACATTTACTAATAAAATACAAAATACAAGCTGGAATGTATCATTTAAAACTCTGTCGAATATACTTAAATTATCAATAGACTCAACAATTAGATTTCTTACTAGTATGATTAGCATGAAGATAAGATTAACAATTATGAATGTCATTATCAAAAAATGTCATCATTATTATTTTCATCACTCCATATTGTTTCCACTATTTTCTAACTATAAAACCATCACTCCATTTGTGGAAAATTCATTCATTCACAACAGAAAGATCGAATCAAAGATGGAAGGCAAAGAAGAAGATGTTAGAGTTGGAGCTAACAAGTTTCCGGAGAGACAACCAATCGGGACTTCAGCTCAGAGCGACAAGGACTATAACGAGCCACCACCGGCACCATTTTTTGAGCCTGGTGAGCTTTCTTCATGGTCTTTCTGGCGAGCCGGAATCGCTGAGTTTATAGCTACTTTCCTCTTCCTGTATATCACTGTTTTGACTGTCATGGGAGTTAAAAGATCGCCGAGTATGTGTGCTTCCGTTGGAATTCAAGGAATCGCTTGGGCTTTTGGTGGTATGATCTTTGCTTTAGTCTACTGTACTGCTGGCATCTCTGGTATGTCACTCAACTTCTCTTTCTCCGTTTCAATTTCTCAGTCCGTGATTTGCATTTTGTAACTAGAGGTGTTTAATACGGATTTTCGTATGGTTTATTCGGTTTCTCGTATTAATAAAAGATACCTACGAATACTTAGACCTGGACATTCGGTTTTTCGGTTCGGTTCGGGTCGGTTCTTTCAGTTCTATTCGAATTGGTTTTGATTCTTTCGATTCCGGAAAAATGGTAATGAATGGATACCAATAAAATTTTGGTTCAATTCAGTCCCATTCTTTGGATTCTTAAAATATGTTAACCAATGGGTATTACAATTCGGTTCAATTTTAGATTGGTTCCAGTTCGGATACGTCTATTTAATTTTTCTTAAAAAACAAAAAAAAATCATAAAAAACCATAAATTAATTATAAAAATTGAATATTCTAGATTTTTTGTAACAAATTTAAACTTAGAATTAAAATTTTGAATATTTAGATGAAATTCTATATATTTCAAATATATAATTGTATTTTGGTTTTATCGATAACAATTCGATTCTCGGTTCGGTTCTGGTTCTTTTGATTCTCAAATTTAGGAACCGTCCGGTTATTTAACAAATTCTGGTTCGGTTCGGGTTATTATGCCTAGGACTAGACTATATATATTTTGGTTTAGTTTGAATTATCTCGGTTTTTCAGTTTATTCGGTTTCTCGAATTATAAAAGATACCTACTATATTTATACCATACATATTTTGTTTTGGATTGAATTCTTTTGGTTTAAAACCAAACACCCATTTAATTAATTTTGAATTTTTAACTTTTTTTTGTAAACTTTTTTTTTTTGTTTTGGACGAACTTTTTTGTAATTTTTATAGTGTACTTATAAATCAAAAATACTATAACATTACATTATACTGTAAATTTTCTTTTTTTAAAGACCAATTAGAATTTTCTTAATTTCGTTATTTAAAATAAATATATTATTATCAAATTAATAATTTGAAAACATATACTTATATACTATATATTATCGTTTAAATATAACAAGTATATCATTATATTATAGCTAGTATATTAATATATTATAATTAAACAATTTTATACAGCTTAATCTGTTTTTTACGTTGACAAAAAAAAAATCTGTTTTTTACCAAATCATATCCATATCCTGTAGTTTTTACAAAATTGTATCTATATGGTTTGTATGGTATAACCAAAACCAAATCATATTATTTTTTTTGGTTAGTTCGATTCGAGTTTGCCAAATTGAACAAGGTTCCCCATTTATGAATGAGAAACCTCCGTGATTAGTTTCTGTAAATGAATTATTTTTGAACGATTAATTCTCAGGTGGACACATCAATCCAGCGGTCACTTTTGGTCTCTTCTTAGCTCGGAAGTTGTCACTTACCAGAGCTCTGTACTACATGGTGATGCAGTGTTTGGGAGCAATCTGTGGTGCTGGTGTGGTTAAAGGATTCCAACCTAAACAATACCAAGCTCTAGGTGGAGGAGCCAACACTGTGGCTCATGGCTACACCAAAGGAAGTGGTCTTGGAGCTGAGATTATTGGCACATTTGTCCTTGTTTACACAGTCTTCTCCGCAACTGATGCTAAGAGAAGCGCTCGTGACTCTCATGTCCCTGTAAGTTACAGTCCATGGAACATAGTTGCTAGTTTAGAAACTGATTATGACATTGAACTTATTGCTTATGGACTTGAGTTTTGTAACAATTGATGTCCAGATTCTGGCACCACTCCCAATCGGATTTGCTGTTTTCTTAGTTCACTTAGCAACCATCCCAATCACTGGCACAGGCATCAATCCAGCTAGAAGTCTTGGAGCTGCAATCATCTACAACAAGGACCATTCCTGGGATGACCATGTAAGTTTCCCCCAAACTATATGTAACTGGATTTCGATCAATTCTCTCTGATGGTTTTGTTTTTTCCCTTTTACAGTGGGTGTTTTGGGTTGGACCCTTTATTGGAGCCGCACTTGCTGCTCTCTACCACCAGATTGTCATTAGAGCCATTCCTTTCAAGTCCAGAAACTAAATTATAAACAAGACATGAAGTCCTCTGGTTTCTGGTCTTGGATCCTTAGTTGGTTCTATTGTTGTTCTATATGTGTGAAATGTGAATGTATTTATGTTGCCTCTTAATGTTATCTTTATAAACAAGAAAGAAATTCCCAAAAGTTCAATGCATGAATCCTTCGTGTTTATATAACCACAAAGGGCATCTATTTTGAAAATGATGAGTTATAGGGTTGGGCATATAGTTCTTTGGTTTTTGGTTCTTTTGATTCTTAAAATATGATAATCCACATATGTACATGGGCTAATCCGCGAGTCACATGCGAGCGGTCTTAGGTGTAGGCTGCGGATGGAGTTATGTCTCTTGTCGGTGTAGAACTTTCCATGATCGGAGCTGTAAAAACCTCGTCTTCTTGTGGCGGCTTGAGCTGGCTTAAGTCCGTCTCGGCTATGGGCTCGATCAGGTTGAGTACCGTGCCGATGGAGTCGATGAACTTGTCTCAGAAGATCTTGATCTTGCTTCGGGTGTCTGGTCCGTGTCGGATGATTGGAATAGATATAATTTTTATTTTGTTCTCAATGGAATATTGTTGTACTAGTAATTGATAGGAAAAAAAAGTGAGGATCACCTGTGATGAGGCCATCGACCATAGCCTTCTGATCACCGCAGCCATCCAGCGCATTCCAATCATCCGACATGGACCAGACACCCGAAGCAAGATCAAGATCATCCGAGACAAGTTTATCGACTCCATCGGCACGGTACTCAACCTGATCGAGCCCATAGCCGAGACAGACTTAACCCAGTTCAAGCCGACCCAAGAAGATGAGGTTCTTACAGCTCCGATCACGGAAAGCTCTACACCGACAAGAGACGTAACTCCATCCGCAACCTACACCGAAGACCGCACACATGTGACCCGCGGATTGGTTCAGGTACGTATGTGCTTTACCGTGTTCTTTAAAAAATGATATATATATATATATATATAAAACTTTGTTTGAGTCTCGCTTTGAAGTTATTTTCACCTTCTTATTGTTTGTTTTTAATTCGGAGATTTTCAATTTGAATTGTTTTCTTATTTAAAACTAGCCGTTGGAATCTAAGTTTTAGTTCATTTTTTTTCTTCCTTAGCTCTCCATTTGTTTTGAATTTATTGATTCCGCACTTTGTAACTTTCTCGTTTGGTTTTGAGTTCACAGGTTTTACAATGTCGGGAAATACATGTGGGAACCTGGCCGAGTAGATTCCAGCCAGCCAACTTACCGGACTCACAGATGCTCTAATCAACATCCAGACACAAATTGCACGGATAAGTGAGCGAATGGTACGACTGGAACAGCCGCCACCATCACCACTACCACCTGCAGTACCACCAGACCAATTCCACAAGAACCGAACAATCGAGAAACCGTTGAGACGAACAGCAAACCAACGGAACAACTGCACGAAAGAGGATGGAGATGAGCAGACCGAATATGACTCGGACGAACAGCCCTTACCACATACAACCAAACCAAGTCGTCGTGCAAACTGCCAACAAACTGAACTGTATGCAAAAGGCATACTGTGGCAGATCAAACGCAATCGACCAGACAGATCGCGACCCGATGGAGGTTATCCGAACGGTGTTCACCATCACTAGGTGAAGACCCTAAGCCATTAACAAAGTCTAGTACTCTTTTCCCTCACCCTGGTTTTGTCCCAACTGGTTTCCCAAGACAGGTTTTAACGAGGCCAAGGCACTTTGCGCATGCCCGCGCACCACTGAGTGACGTGGCGATTTCTATCCCTTTCATTTTAAAGCCGTTTTAATCTTATCCTTTTTGTACGGACCGATTTCACTTTGTTGACCCACACTTTTGCTTGTTGACCCACTTGTCTAGGGTTTTTAAGCTTTCCTATAAAAGAGTATTTTATGTGTTTGTAAAGAGGTTAGCCTCATTTATCAAAGAACCGAGTTTCTCCCTTTCTTTTTGCGTGTGATTCGCTTAGAAACCCTTAGCGGACGTCGAACCGGGCTAACGGCGGTTAAGCTTGACTGTATCGTGAGTAGAGTCATCACTCACGTGTTGTCATTCGATCATTTTTCCCCTCTGTTGTTCCATATCGCATTCATCCCATCGGAGGTTTGGGATTAAGACTTATCAGAACCTCTCCCACCATCGATCCGCTTATCGCAACCGAGTTTGATTCTTCCGTACCTTTCCCGACAAGATGTTCATCCGACAAACCTCTCCATGACCGCGTGACACATCAATTTTTGGTATCAAAGCCGAAGATCCCCATGGTTTTACCTATCCTTGCTATTTTCCCTTTTGCGTTTTCCGTTTTTTCCAAAGTTTTCGTCTTCTTCGATTTACTTTATGTAAAAAGTTTGCTCCTTTGCGTCTTTTGGTTTTGTTTATGTGTGGAAAGTTGAAGTCTTGCTTTGGTTTTTGTTTCAGTGTTTTTGAAACCCATTCGATTGACTTTGTCTCCGATTTTTCACCGAAAGATATGAACTTTGTGTTTTTCGTGTTCTTCGTGTTCTTACGTTGATTGCTTTTTGTTTTCTCTTTTTCCCTAGCTAGATAATATAAGTTCTTTCCTTTTTGAGTCTTAGCGTTTCTCTGGTGGCCTTAAAACCATGTGTCACCACACGACCTCGCGACTCCGTACTCCTTGTCGTCTAGCTTGGCTGTTGGCGACTGTCTTTCTCTTTCCAATCATTGACTGCTTTTTGACCAACTATTAGCTGTCATTTTTCAAATAAGATTCCTTCTTATCCGTTAGCCATTATCCCTCACCCACGACCCACGTGTGTGTCTTTGGACAGATGGAACGCACGCAGCCGACAGTACGACAACCAGCCGAAACCTGCGACCCCTACAACCACCGACTCCAATCTGTACGGCCACGACCGGGATCCATACACCGTTGTCCGTACCTCCTTCTCCGGTGACCCTCTACCAGACTTACTTTTCTGTCGACCTTCCGCCATCGTCCGTACTTTTTCCGGTACAACCAAAATCCGTACGATGTCGTCCGTACAATGGCGGCTCAAGACCCACCGATGGCTCCAGCCCCTCCACCTGAAATTGGAGCCGGTTTCATGCAAATCAAAGCCCAGCTGGGCCAAATCAATAAGCGGCTTAATTGACTCGAGACCGTTCGGCCAGCCGCCCTCTCTCTCTCTCTCTC
>JAKUCM010010052.1:0-20335 GCA_023374145.1 Lepidium sativum | reverse complement strand
TTTTAATGGTGAAAAACTTATTACAAAATTCCCACTAAAGATAGTCTAAGAATGTCAAATATATTTTTTATATAATACAGTAATAAAAATGTAATTTTAATTTATTGATGGAACATTCTCAAAAAAAAGTATTAGCATGTTGTATTTATTTTAATGAAAATATGAATATACATGAGCTAGCTTATGGACCGATTGTAGTTTGGTATAACAATAAACTATTGGTCATGTTAATGAACTTACTTTAAAAGGAAAGGCAGAATCAAATAAGATTTTGAGATTTCTACAAATAGTTAACATTTATATAAATGATATTTGTTTTCGTATCTAATGGTTTATTCTGATTGCTTGTATTATAGGAAAAAGACCCTACACTATATGTGTAGCCATCATTCAAAACAATTCATGCTAATACCATCTGCATTTTCTTATTATTTTAATAATCTTGAACATTTTGCATTATAATTAAATAATTAATTCACAAATCAATAAAACAATAAGACAGTATATAAATAATATATATAAAGTATATATTTGAATATAAAATTTGCTAGTTTTAACAAGTAACTAAAAATAACATTTTATTGGATTATAAGATACAACATTACTTTATCTAAAAGTTATGAACTTAATGGTCCAATAGTGTAGTCATTTTACAAATTCTCGAGACATAGATCGAACTTTCTATTTGCAGTGCAGTAATATGAATGGTACTTAAAAGCCAATTAAATAATTGACAAAAAAAACAAAAGTTATGAATATTCATATTTTTATTATAAATTACTATATATTCCATTCGGTGGAATTGCGCGCTTATTATTTATCTCTCTCACCACTCTCTATATATATCTTCTCTCTTTCTCTCTCGTGCTTCGAAAATGAGAGATTTTTAATTATTTGAAGATCGATCATGACAGGCAAACCCTAGATTTCACTTGACCTACTTGAGGTTAAATTTTTCAAGCAAACAACGACCCAAGCTTTAATTGCAAGTAGGCCACACTTCTGATCTTCTCTCTTAAGAACTAAGCAAAACCCATCTCTCTTTCATTCTCTCTTCTATCTTCTTCTTTCTCAACCTTCTCTCTTGTACAAGCTTCTTTAAGCTCTGTTTTTTCTCCACTGTAGATCGTTTGCTCACAAGGCTTAATCTTTCAGGTTCTGTAAAAGAATGGCATCTTATAGATTCCAATCTGGGACTTACCCTCTTTCTTCTTTTCCCTCTCTTGGTAATTTCGTCGAACGGATTAAATACGCATGTCGTTTCCTCGTATCGGCTGTTCTAGGCACAATTCTGTCGGCGATCTTGACCTTCTTCTTCGCTCTAGGTCTGCATCTCTTTTCATACTTCCGTTTTCTTAATTCTGTTAATTTCTTAACCTGCATTTGAAACTTGCCCTTATTTCAATTTTGTCTCTGTGTAGTGCAAAATCGAAATTTGATGAAGATTTATCTTACCTTCTTTTGCATTTGATTTGATCATTACGTCTTTGTTTGTCTGTTATTCGTTGTTGTTGATAGCAGAAATTTGCAACTTTCGGTTGTTTTAGGTTGAACTAATAAAGTTGTTTGCTTTTTCTCTTATTCAGTTGGCACATTGCTTGGAGCACTAACTGGAGCTTTGATTGGCCAAGAAACTGAAAGTGGATTTATCCGAGGAGCAGCAGTAGGAGCCATTTCAGGAGCTGTTTTCTCGATTGAAGTCTTTGAATCATCTCTTGTTCTCTGGAAATCTAATGGATCACGTTTTGGATGCCTACTCTATTTGGTGAGCTGAGATCTTTTAGCTTCTTTCACTGAAGACACTCTTGTGATCTCTTTTCTCTTGGATTTGAACTTCAATTTATTTTGTTTGTTTGTTAAATACGTGTAGATTGATGTCATTGTTAGCCTTATAAGTGGTAGACTTGTGCGAGAACGCATAGGTCCAGCTATGCTGAGTGCGGTTCAAAGTCAGGTGCAGTTTTTATTAGCAATGTGTCATCTACAGTTCCATTCCTGCAATGAGATCTCTCTGTTTTCTTCGATTTTATCGAATATTGATCTGTGTTCTCGGTGATCAGATGGGAGCTGTGGATACAACATTCGAAGAGCTTTCAAGTATCTTCGATACCGGTGGTTCAAAAGGATTAGCTGGAGATTTAGTTGATAAAATACCTAAAATCAAAATCAAAAATAATATAGATGCTTCTGGCAACAAAGACTCATGTTCTGTTTGTCTTCAGGTTCTTTGCTCATTTCATCATCTCAAATGACAAAACTGTAAATGATCAGGAACATAAACGTTTTAAATTTTCCTCTTGTCTTGTGTAATTTTACAGGATTTTCAACTTGGTGAAACTGTAAGAAGCTTGCCACAATGTCATCACATGTTCCACTTGCCTTGTATTGACAATTGGCTCCTCAGACACGGATCTTGTCCAATGTGTAGACGCGACTTGTAATCTCTTTGCTTACCACTTGAACAGTCTCAATCTCTTCTCTTTCTTCTATGGTCCTAATCTCTTGTGGTTAGTTTCTTCTATATGTACAAAAGTTTTGATTTTTGTTAATCTTCAAACTAAAATTCATGAAAGTCGGACTTAGATTGTATGTTGGTCTCACCAAACATAGAATTAATGACGTGAAGGAAACGAAATGAATTCTTTGTTTGATATTTGTAGGTCGTGGGCCTCCAGGTGATAAAAATCATGCCAAATCATATCACTTGTTTTGGTTTTGTTAATTACCTCTTCTAACATCTCTAAACAAACATTATTACTCACCAACATGTTATTAATTACTATGTTATTTTTGGCTAACACAATTATTAAAAGACACTTTCTTGTTGCACTTTGCAATTGGATCATATCGTCTCGTCGTTAACACAAAAAAGAAAGAAAGTGAGCTATATATGGTTACGCTCATTAGTCTCTATCTTATGATAGCTTTTGAGGGCTTTTTAGAGTGAAAAATTAATTGTTATAGTTTAAAAGTTAAATTAAGAAATATTTGTTCAAAAATAATATTCTACTTGATGCTTCACGAGCACAAGACCTTTTTTAGACATAAGCTGTCTATTAATTACAAATCGGGTTAGATGTAGAGAATGTTTTTGAAACATATTTCTTTCAGGTGTAATACGATTAAATTCACTACTTAATTATATATATATATATATATTTTTTTTTTGTCAACGGTAAATAATATTAAGCCACAACTGGCCGATCAAATAGCCAAATTCTTACATAATGCAGACGGAGATTCAATATCTAATTGTGCAAATGAGCTGTCTATAGTGGACTTACCGCTATCGAGAGATATTTGCATTACTTAATTATATTAAAGCTTGTTTTTTTTGCTAACTTTTAAATATATTAAAGTTCATATATTTCTTAAAATTTGTCTCATGAATCATATGATTTTTCATAAAAAGGTTTAAAAGATGTCAATATGAAATTTCACGAGACGAGATGAAATAAACGTTTTAAATTCGTTATCAATAAAAGTTTTCTAAAATTTCATGAGCTTTGAATAATTTTTTTCTTTTCTTGGTCAATAATATACACTTAACGACCCCAAGAACAAATATTAGTTGTCTTCACGTGATCTTCCGACAGATTATAAGTTTTATAGTTGGGAGATCCCAAATGTAAAAATATCTTTCTTCTTCGCTCTATGGGACACGTGACACATTCTTAAACGATCATGATTCAGCCACGTGATCACGTGCTTATCGACAAATGGTTTAAAATGAAGCCCATTAATCCATAAAAGGCCCATATTAGCCATATGAATGTGTGAGCCTATAATGAAACCCAATAAGACGTATGGTTTGCAAGATAAGCCCAGTAAGTCACTAAAAGCCCACATTTGCCTCAAAAAAGCGCGAGGCTATATTCAAACCGGTTGATATCATGGTTAGATCCGGTTTATGTTTCCGTACCTAAACCCTGAAATCTGAGTTTTTCGATAATTGTACTGATTTCTTCTCTCTCTCGTGGTCTGAGATTCCCGGAGCTTCGCCGGTAAAGCTTGACTTTGGTGTATTTTTGATTCGGCGGCTATACCTTTGGATTTATTGAGCTATGAAGTTCCTCGTTCAATCCATTTCTGGTATCGTTTGATAAATTTCATTGGTTTTCTTCCATGTAGCTAACTAGATGGATCCCAATTTTTGTCTTGTCAATCATTTCATCTCTCATCGATGCTACTTATGGTTCGATCGAGTGGGAATTTTTCATTTCATAGTATGACGAATGCTCATGTTTTGATAATTCGTTTGATCAATGGAAAGCAGGGCGTAATCAATCTCTTGTTCAAGCTCTGGTTCATCGACGTTACTTCGCTTCATCACCGGAGGAAATCTCAAGGAGAAATTACGCCAATGATCTGTCGGAATACAACACAGCTGTTAATTCCGTCACAGCTCAGCGCAGGTTTATGTTTTTCCTCAGCTACCTCTGTTACCCTTATTTTGTATGGCACATTGTGTCATGACATTGAGAGCTACACTATGAACGTGATGAGACTGAGAACTTTGTTGCTAATATATAAAGGGTATATGGTTACTTCCATTATTCTATGTGAATTTATGACAATGTTTTGTTTTTGGTAGGCACTATTTGCTGAGGGATGTTTATGATGATATGAAGTTAGATGGTGTGCAGCCTACAGCTGATATATTTCATTCGTTTGTTGTGGGAACGATGAAAGGTGCTCGGTTAAATGATGCTTTCTTTTTCCGTGAAGAAATGAAGGCCATGGGAATTGCTCCAGATGTATGTCCTGTGATATTTCGTTTATTTTCTTTTTGCTCTTACATAAAATAAACTCTTTTTGTTTCTTCTTGTTCGTAATAAAAGTTATATTACTTCCTCTGATTAGGATGGTATAAGTTTTTGAGAGTCTAGCCGCAAATTGAGTTATACCTTTGTCCAATCATTTAGGCTTTACAGAATGAGTTGGTTCATCTGTGTCTTGTGTTGTTGACTGGTGCGTTCATTCTTGTAGGTGAATTTGTACAACTTTTTGATTTCCACATGTGGTAAATGCAAGAATGGAAAGGAGGCAGTCCGAGTATGTAGTCTTCCCTTTGCTTTTATTGGAGACTTGTTTTCTTCTACACCCTTTCTTTTCATTCTAACCTTTTGGTCTGTGTCTTATTCTTAAGGTCTACGACGAGATGAAGAGATATGATGTAAAACCAAATGGACAGACCTTTGTCTGCCTGCTCAATGCCTGCGCTGTTTCTGGCCAATTAGATGTTGTGTAGGTTACTGCTTCTATTTTCTTTTGAGTGCTCACTAATCGCAGTGATTTCCTATCAAAGTTTTTATGCCTCTAACTCTCCATTATAATTTAATATTGGGTTGATTCTTATCTGACTTCAAATAATGGTCAGGTATGCGATAGTTCGAGATATGACTGCTGCTGGTGTTGGTTTGAACCAGTTCTGCTATGCAGGACTCATTACAGCACACTTAAACAAGCAGCCTAGACCAGATAATCTTTCTACCAAGGTAACCTGTTAAAACTAAGAACTTACCTGTTCATACTTTCTTCTAGTTTTTCTTAAGATAGGCTTTCTTATGTCCCCTTTTTTCGTCAAAAGATTCTCGAGTTTGTGGAGCAGTCAAAAGGCTGGTCAGCAATTGATTCATCAAGGAAGAGTGCAGAAGACGTGATGTTTAGCATCAGTGAAGAAGAGTTGTACAACATTCCAACGGCTGAATATGCTCACAGGACCAGGTTTCTGCAGAGGAATTTGACCGTATTCCACATAGCTTTTAGTGCTCTCGCTGATCTAAAGGATGTAAATGTAAGATGATTTGTCTATCTAGATCCAAAATAACCTTAACTAATAGGGAAATATCTGATCTGGGAGTAACAAAGGATTGTCTCGGAGTTGATTTTTGCAACTGACCAGCAATTCCCTATGTCAGGCAACGGAAGCTCTTCTTGAGATGCTTAAGAAAGATGGAAAAGACACTGACACTTACTGCGTACTACAAATAATGAGGTACAATACAGCATGCACTGTGATTCTTCGAGAAACCATATTAAACGTCAGTACAATACAGCATGCACTGTGATTCTTCGAGAAACCATATTAAATGGAATGGCCTATTATACATTCGTGTTATGAATTTTTTATTTAGATGTTGAAACATTTGGCATTTTTATGGGTTAAAAGGCAGTGTTTAGCTACCAAATTAACTTTTTGGTACTATATAGTGTATTACAGTTTAAAATATCATTAAAATATCGTCATCTTATTTTCTATCTACATAGGTGCTACCTACACTCGGAAGACTTTGAGAAGGGTCTCAAAGTGTTTGAAGATTACATGAACGCTGACAGAATCCCTGCCATGGAACTCTATACGGTAACAGACATTTACCTCATCTCTGGTGTTTTAATCACAACTTCTATAAAACAGTTGCTGTTGATTTACAGTCTTAAAACCCAGCAAATTAGAATATAGAGATGATTGTAAATTCTCTATGAAACCAACAGTCGAAGAGAATTATGCTTCACTGTTCTGTTTTCCATACTTGGTATGACATATGTTTGGGTGGCCTGTCTATGCTGAGGATATTATTTAAGTTGTTTTTGCTTCTACAGACACTTATCGAGGGGGCTATGACAGGATACACCGATAATGGAATGAAGATTGCCCAAGACACTCTGGTAATGTTTAATTGCTTATACGCTCGAGCTGTACTGAAAGAAGAGTCTACGAAATAAATCAAACACGTTAGACCCTTTGCCTGATGGCAATCTGTTTGTAAATGCAGATTAAAATGAACGAACGCAATTTCTTCTTAGACCCAAGAATCGGAAGCAGTCTGCTACTCAAAGCCGCTGGTGAAAAGGTAGATAATCTCGAAGTTCCCCAAATTATATGGATATATCTTGCATTCATAAGGAGTTGATTTGATGAAAGTATTTAAATTTCTTGATCAGACGGGCGGGTACACAGTTGCAAATATGATATGGGATCTAATGCAAGCTCGGAATATGATACCAACACTAGCTGCTGTTGAAGGTTACTACAAGGGATTGAAAGTAAAAGCCAAATCTCTTTCCTCAAATCTAAAAACGAGGACATAAACTCAGTTATTCATTTTGGTGTTATTAGTTATTGATTTTTGGGTATTTGTGGTGTGGGAATCACAGGAACGTGAGATACCAGAGGACGATCCGAGACTCGTATTAGTGACACGTACATACAATAACTTACGGCTTAAGGAAGGGACGTTACCTAATCGGCGTTAAAGCAAAGCGGCTAAGAGGAAGAAAGATGTTATCATGAATTCTTAGTTTTCATACTTCAATTTGCTTATTAGGATCTTTGTAAACCATCTGGTTCTGTTTTAAATCAGTTCGTTTAGATCAATAAGGAGACTTCAGTGAGTAGACTGCGTTTTATTCTGATTTCATTAATTTCAAGTGTTTATGCTTTCAGAGCTTTAACTCTACAATCTACATGAAAAATCAACAAAGTTTTAAATAAGTCAACACCTGTTTGGTTTATAAAGATCAGCCTGTTCACTCACAAAAGCACCAATTAAGTTTTTGTTTTTGTATTGTTGGTAAAAAGAGTGGAAATAGAGAAACAAAAAGAGAACTATACATTCTGGTGTATCAATTTGCAGTGATAAATAAAAGCAAAAGTAATTTCTGAATCACCAGGTTACATCAGACATGAGTGACTATGATCCCTCTCTTAAGGTCTTTTTAACCACAACAGCCACCTCCCTGAGAGATCGCACCATCTCTACCTCCAGCTGCACCTTGAGGACGCCCGTAACCGACCTTGATGCCCGATGACTTCAAGATCCAGAGAGATCAAGGGAATTCAATCACATTGTAAATTAGACTAGAACTACACCCGGATATAAAAGGCCCAAGATTCATAATATTAAAGGCAGTTGTGGAGACTTATGAGAGATATTACCTCGTTGGATACATCAAAGACACCGTCCTGAATATTCTGGAGGATCTTTGCAGCAGTCTTTATGAACGCCTGTTGGTAATATTTATGAGATAAGCAATGTTAATCCAGCAAAAGATAAAGTTTGCTGTGACTGTGATTACAGCAAACCAGAGAATGGAATGGAAAGTAGCACGGAATTAGTGTTACCTCCTCAACGTTTTGAGCTGTTCTTGCAGATGCTTCTAAGAATAGCAAGCCATGTTCTTTGGCAAACTGTTCTCCTTCCTCTTTGCTCACAGCTCTTTTCTGAGCAAGATCACATTTGTTTCCAATCAGCATAATACTCATGTTAGGATTTGCATGTTGTCTAGCATCTTCCAACCAGCTCGCCAGATGGTTAAACGTCTCTCTCCTGCAACCAAAAGAGCATGACGTTTCAGTTTTGAGGGCAGAAAGATCACAGCATGAAATGCCTCAATCGTAAAAATCTTTCCAATCCTGCTTTTTAGGTCGTATGTACTTGCCAAAATTCCAGAACGATGGATGAAAAGTACCGTTTCTAGGTTTCATATACTAACCTGGTGATGTCATAAACCAGTAAAGCTCCAGCTGCTCCTCTGTAATATGATCTGGTGATGGATCTAAAAGACTCTTGTCCAGCCTAAAACATCATACGTTTGGTTAAATCACAAATAGCATCATACCAACACTTACATCATTCAAGGCGAAGATATAATTTGTCATTTCACCTAAAAGCTGCGTGGAAAAAGAAGTAAAGAATCAAGACCTATTGACCACACTAAACCCCTACAAGGACACAGAAAAATCACCAATGTGCTGGTGAACTCAGCTTCTCTGCTTATGAACCTAATCAAGAATCGTATAATGATTAAAGTTTTAAAATTACACAACTTTGAGGAGTCTTTGGGTTCCAACATTATGTAAGTATCAGCCATTCTTATAACGCATTGTCTCGATATATACGGAAGAACTGTATTGATTATGGCAATTAATCTTCTTAATCACATCTAACTTTTGGTAAAACAATCCTAATCGCTAAAACGTGATAACTTCTTAAGAACAAGGAAAATGACGCGTACGGTGTCCCAAATTTGGAGTTTGATGGGGCGTCCATCGACGGTGACCATCCGAGCACCGAACTCGACACCGATGGTGAGATCATGGACTGGTTGAAACCTTTTGTCAGTAAATTGCAGAAGCAGGCAGGATTTTCCCACACCTGAAAAACATAAGCAACGAAAACCCATGAAAATCGCCACGAAATCGATCTAACCCAGGAAATGAAAATCAGAAAATTAAGAAAGGTAATAATCGGTGGTGGGTCTTCACCTGTGTCTCCAATGATTATGTACTTGAAGAGGTAATCGTACGACATGGCTGATGAATTGCGCAAGGTATATGATGATGATTGATAATTTGAGAGAAGGAGATGTGAGAGATTGAAAGAGAGGAAGAAGAGATTGAGAGTACAAGTCACCGACGTGCTTTTTGATTGAATTTTCGAGGTTCCTCGATGACGAAGCTATCTGATCTTTATAATCTTTTTCGATAATTATTAAAAACTTGAGGGACCAGAAAATAAAATATCTAGAAAACCAAATTATAGCAGTAAGCAATGTTTTTTTGGAATCTTCCATGCCTTTGATGCCTTTCTTCGACATGTCCCATGATTGTCGTCGATCTACATTCCAAAATCTAACCCTAATCCCCCAAATTTTTTTTGATCTAAAAACTTGGATAAATCTTGAAACCCTAAAGAAAAATTGAAGATTTGGGTTTTCTTAGCTTAATTTTGCTGGGCAAAATTTGCGATGCATCGCGTTTTTTCATCAGCCGCGATGCCTCCGATTTCGTCCATCATCGGGAATGATTCATTCTCTCCTCCTCCATCTTCCGGCGACTTACCGGAAATCCCAGATGCTTGGTACGGTAACATTCAGTACCTGCTTAATATCTCGGTAATTGGGCTCTTATGCTGCGTCTTCATCTTCCTTTTCGTAAAGCTACGCAGCGACCACCGTCGTATGCCTGGCCCATCTGCTCTATTTTCTAAGCTCCTCGCTGTTTGGAAAGCCACGTGTCGCGAGATCGCTCGTCACTGTGGTGCTGATGCTGCTCAGTTTCTTTTAATAGAAGGTGGTAGCTTCGTGCTTCTTTTCTCCATTGCTGTTTTGGCTGTTTCCGTTATGCTTCCGTTGAATCTATATGCTGGAACTGCTATTCTTAGCGATGAGCTCTCCAAAACGATGATTACTCATATTCAGAAAGGTTCAGCTTTGCTTTGGTTGCATTTTGTGTTTGTTGTTATTGTTGTTGTTATCTCGCATTTTGGAATCTCTGCCATTGAAGCTAGGTTGAAGTTTACTAGATTTAGAGATGGGAATGGGAATATCAGCGACCCCAATGCGAATTCCACTGCTGTGTTTACTATAATGGTGCAGGGTTTGCCTAAGAATTTAGGGTCTGATAGAGTTGAATTTGAAGATTGCTTTAGGCAGAAGTACCCTGGGAAAGTTTACAAGATTATTGTTCCCATGGATTTGTGTGCACTGGATGATCTTGCTACAGAGTTGGTTTGTGTTCGAGATGAGATTACTTGGTTAGTTGCTAAGATGGACTCCAGGCTTCTACCTGAGGAGTTTGAGAGTGGTATAGATGCAGGATTACTTTCTTGTGTGCGTGCGTTGTGGATTAGGGTGAAGGTTTTGTTGTCTGAGGTTACAGAGAGGTTTGGTTTTACTGATGATGAAAAACTGAGGAAACTGCAAGAGTTGAGAGCTGATTTGGAGTCTCAGTTAGCAGCCTATAAAGAAGGACGAGCACAAGGCGCTGGGGTTGCTTTTGTGATGTTTAAAGATGTCTACACAGCTAATAAGGCTGTTCAGGATTTTCGAAACGAGAGATCAAGGCGTACTGGAAAATTCTTCTCTGTCACAGAATTGCGGCTACAGAGAAACCAGTGGAAAGTCGACAGAGCACCCTTGGCTACTGATATTTATTGGAATCATTTGGGATTGACAAAAGTAGCTCTTATCGTACGAAGAGTGATTGTTAATACTATTCTACTGTTAATTCTTGTGTTTTTCAGCTCCCCGTTGGCCTTGATCAGTGCCTTGGTAAGCGCTGGGCGAATCTTCAATGCTGAAGCATTGGATAGTGCTCAGTCTTGGCTCACTTGGGTGCAAACTTCTGGCTGGATCGGATCTCTGATTTTTCAATTCCTGCCCAATGTCTTCATATTTGTTAGCATGTACATTGTGATTCCTTCTGCTCTCTGTTATCTTTCCAAGTTTGAGCGGCACCTAACAGTGTCTGGGGAGCAAAGAGCAGCTCTCTTGAAGATGGTTTGCTTTTTCCTTGTGAATCTCATCGTGCTCAAGGCTCTTGTCGAGTCATCACTGGAAAGCGCACTCTTGAAAATGAGCCGTTGCTACTTAGATGGTGAGGATTGCAAGAGGATTGAAGAATACATGAGCCCTTCCTTTTTATCAAGGTCATGCGTTTCTGCTCTTGCTTTCCTCATCACAAGCACATTCCTAGGAATCTCCTTTGATTTACTTGCTCCAATCCCGTGGATCAAGAAAAAAATTCAGAAGTTTAGGAAGAATGACATGCTTCAGCTTGTGCCTGAGCAAAATGAAGAGTATCCTATGGAAAATCAAGAACCAAGCAGCAACCTTCAAACACCACTTCTCCCTGAAAACATGTTTGAGTCTCCAAGATTTGGCGACATCGAACCAATGACCCAAGACCTTGCTGAGTACCCAATCAGCCGAACCTCACCTATCCCTAAACAAAAATTCGACTTTGCCCAATACTACGCTTTCAATCTCACCATCTTTGCCTTAACGATGATATACTCTTCATTTGCTCCGCTTGTGGTCCCTGTAGGGGCTGTTTACTTTGGTTACAGATACATTGTGGACAAATACAATTTCCTCTATGTCTACAGAGTCCGTGGCTTCCCTGCAGGCAATGAAGGAAAGCTAATGGACACGGTTTTGTGCATCATGCGGTTCTGTGTAGACCTGTACCTTGTCTCGATGTTGTTCTTCTTCTCAGTCAAAGGAGATTCCACAAAGCTTCAAGCCATATTCACACTTGGGGTGCTTGTTATGTACAAGCTATTACCATCGGATACAGACCGGTTTCACCCAGCCCTTCTCCGTAGTATTCAGACCGTCGACAGTATCGTCGATGGACCTGTGGATTACGAAGCTTATTCTCACCCAAACTTCGATTGGGACACATACAACAACAGATGATTCCACGACCTTTTAAGTCTTATAAATTTTGCTCCTTGACCAAATTGGGTCTTAGCATCTACTTGTCCTACTTAAAAGTTTCTTTGTGTATATTCCTTCTTTTGTGAATTAATTTCGGTCTCGCAGTATTTATGAGTCGGATCCCTTCAATCATTAATTTCATGGGTTGTAATAGAGTCTTTCTTAAATTCGGGGCAAAAAGTCAGAATAAACAGAAATTCCGGGAAGAATTATGAAAATAGCAAGTGGGACCCATTGTTCTCTGAAATGAGGATCCAAGTTTTCCTTTTCAACACATGGACTATTAGACGACTGTTACACTCACCTAACGACGAAGAAGAACATAAGATCTCTCTCTTCTCTTCATCTCAAAGTCACATTTTTTCTTCCTTCTTCCCCAAAAAAAAACCTAACTTTGCTTTCTGTTCTCTCATTTTTTCACACATTTTGATTTTCGAATATTTCTTGGGTTTCTTCTGCCATGATTTCTCTTTTACTCTTTGTTTTCCCGAGAAAAATCTCCGGGAAAGTAGGATAATCTGTCTGTCGAGTTCCGAAAATAATATTTTTTCCAATGTCGTGCTGTTTCTTCAAAAGTACTTTGTTCTTGATCCCGATTTTGACGTTACTAAGCTCCGGGAGTTGCAATGGTCGAATTTTCACCTTTGAGATGCATCATAGATTCTCCGACGCAGTCAAGCAGTGGTCCGATTCAACCGGAAGGTCTGCTAAGTTTCCTCCCAAAGGAAGCTTCGAATACTTCAATGCTCTTGTCCTCCGTGATTGGTTAATCCGTGGGCGTCGCCTCTCGGAGTCGGAATCGGAGTCGTCACTTACTTTCTCCGATGGAAATTCTACTTCTCGCATCAGCTCTCTCGGATTGTAAGTGCATTTTACTCAGGTTGTTACCAACTATTTCAAAAAAAGGATAAATCTGAGTTCTTCCCGTACAATCTTCTGATATCAGTTTGCATTACACGACGGTGAAATTGGGTACTCCGGGATTGAGATTCATGGTTGCGCTCGATACCGGCAGCGACCTCTTTTGGGTCCCTTGTGATTGCGGCAAATGCGCACCAACAGAAGGAGCCGCTTACGCTTCTGTATGTTAAATAAAACACTTTTTGCAGTTACAGTGGTTGAGTTTACTGATCTATTAAGTTATGAATCTCCATAGTGGAATCCTTAGTTCTGAGTTTCTATTTGCCCTGTTTAGGAATTTGAACTCAGCATTTACAACCCTAAAGTTTCAACCACAAACAAGAAGGTCACCTGCAACAACAGTCTATGTGCACAGCGTAATCAATGCCTTGGAACTTTCAGCACTTGCCCTTATATGGTGTCTTATGTCTCTGCTCAGACTTCAACATCCGGTATTCTTATGGAAGATGTTATGCACTTAACAACCGAAGATAAGAATCCAGAGCGCGTTGAGGCATTTGTCACATTTGGGTTAGTAGCAGTTAGCATCTTAAGAACTGCTTCACTCACCTGTTTTGTTTCAGTACAATGCAGTAAGTTCCTGAAAATGTTAATTATGTGCAGATGTGGACAAGTACAAAGTGGTTCTTTTCTTGACATTGCGGCACCAAATGGTTTATTTGGTCTTGGCATGGAAAAGATATCGGTTCCGAGTGTTTTGGCTAGGGAAGGTCTGGTTGCTGATTCTTTTTCCATGTGTTTCGGACATGATGGAGTTGGAAGAATCAGTTTTGGGGACAAGGGTAGTTCTGATCAGGAAGAGACACCGTTTAATCTGAATCCATCACAGTAAGTGGTAATTCACTAAAGAGCTATATTGTTAAATTATGCTCCTTTGTAATATACCAAGAATGCACCTTTAAACCGTGGTGATCTTCATTGCAGCCCAAACTACAACATAACGCTGACTCGAGTACGTGTAGGAACTACTCTAATAGATGATGAGTTTACAGCTCTCTTTGACACTGGTACATCTTTCACTTATTTGGTCGATCCGATGTATACGGCAGTCTCTGAGAGTGTGAGCTTCTAAATACCATCATATATTGTGTTTAATCTTCGTGGACTTACTTTCGATAACTCTAGAATTCACATTATCTTTTTCAGTTCCATTCTCAGGCCCAGGATAAACGCCATTCACCGGATTCAAGGATTCCATTCGAGTATTGTTATGACATGAGGTATGAGTTTGTATCTATTGACACTCAATGTTTCTTTGTTTTTCCCAATCAAATCCAAACATTGTTCTTGTAAATGATGTGAATAGCGCCGAGGCAAATGCGGGTTTAATACCGAGTTTAAGCCTCACAATGAAAGGGAACAGTCACTTCACTATCAACGATCCTATAATCGTTATATCTACCGAGGTCATACTCTCTCTCTCTCTCTCTTTACTTCCGTCTATATTGTTCCTTGTCTTCTTTGAGTAAATCTTTTTCTGACTGCTGGTACATTTTTGCTTTTTTCTGCATTTTCACAGGGTGAACTTGTATATTGCCTGGCCATTGTCAAAAGCTCTGAACTTAACATAATTGGACGTAAGATTACTTTCTCTTTTTATGTATCATTGAACATCTGGTAAAACAGTTTTCCTCACATTGTTTACTCTTAATGAAACAGAAAACTACATGACTGGGTATCGTGTAGTATTCGACAGAGAGAAACTCGTCTTAGCTTGGAAAAAGTTTGACTGTAAGTCTCCATTTACACTATTTACTTAAAACTCCATCTTGTTCTGACTCATGATCTATTAATATCTCTTGACTCAGGCTATGATGTTGACGAGACAAAGACAACCCTTGCCGGAATAAACAAAACATCAGCAGTAGCTCCGGCAATGGCAGCCGGAATAGGGACTCATACAAATTCGTCAGAGTCACACAAAACAAACCAAACCATCTCCCATAATAGCTCTTCCTCAAACCAAAGATTTATAAAAGTAAACCTATTGTCTTTTTCCAGCTTTGTGTTCATATTACATTCACTTTTGTAGTCTTGTAGTCAAGCCGCTCCAAAACGGTTAAGTCAATTTTTTTTCTTTTTGTATCATAACGAGACTATAGAGATTGGCTTCTTCAGGGAAATATATCGTCTTACACGCATGTCACTATCTTTGCACATTCTTGTCCTCATATAGTTAAGTAAACCGAACTAAACCAAACCAAGAGGGAATTTGGCTATGGAGTAAACCGCTGAATACTCTAAAAGAAATGAAATGGGTTCCACATTGATAAAACCTGCCTCGGCAAGTGGGCAACGCTTGACACGACCAGAATAAATGAGTTCTTCACTTTTGATCATTTCTGTGACGTTCAATTAGTTCGAGTATTATGAATGTTGGGCCTTTTGTATGGTATGATTACAGCAGCATGAGTCCATGACCACGTCACAAAACAAAATTAAGTGTCAACATTTATACAAATAATGGCGAAACTTCACCATTCACATTATAAATATGTTAATATTCAATAACAATGTTTTGTATAACGACCATTGACTTTGTTTTCTTGTCAACAGCTAACAAACTTTTATAATCAAGATGATAACATTACTAGACTAATTAATTTAAATGATTTTATAATAGCTTATTTTAAATACTGCAAAAGTCTCTCGTTATAATATCTTCATTTCATGAATTATTTTTGTTTTCAAGAAGAAAAAACCATCATTTATTTATAGAGCATTTCAAGTTTAGGATACAAAACATGCTTTTTTGGGTTTTGTTTAGATCACTGCAAATTTCCTTGAACATAGTCAACAAGTTTATGTTTTTGTGGTAGATAACAATTATATCTTACGTATGTATTTATTAGCTGGAAAAACAAAATTAGTTATATATATTTTCTCAACGTCAATAAATATCAATAAATATAGAAAATCCACCCGACAAACACAGTAATAACTCCAATAACTGAAACTCTAATACAATAAATTTGAAATTTAGAAATATGGAAATAGTGTCCTGATTCAGGAAGAAAATATGTTTGCTTATGTAAATATTCATAATGACATGTACTAAAAAATACATAAAATTATATCAACAATAACCGTTTTTTTGTCGTGTTTATCAATTATATTTTAAATTATATCAACAAAAAAGTTTAATGTATAAATAAAATAAGATTTTCAATTGCAATTTAGTCGTAATAAACAACAACAGAAAATAAAGGAAGGATCGAAAAAAATTTCTGACCTTTGAAAGATAAGCAGCACGCCCGATGATTGCTTCCACTTCTACATGAAAGAGTGAAAGGAAATAATGTCGACTAAAAGCTCATGTGCATACTCCATTCACCGAATCTGGAAAACAGACAAATTAGTTATATATTAACAAATAGCATAATAAAGATATGATACAATAAATTTGAAATTTAGAAATATGGAAACAGTGTCCCTGATTTAGGAAGAAAATATGTTTGTTTATATTATATTTATAATGACATATGTACTAAAAATACATAAAATTATTTTATTTAATGTAAAAAAAATTGTAATCAACCAAATAACTGTTTTTCTCTCGTGTTTATCAACTCGAGAAAGATTTTAACTGGTTTTTTTTACTTTAATTTTTCAAAATGGAAAACAAATATTTACTGAATAATTACGTCATCAATCCTCTAATAACTATCTCAGCCAATAAGAATCATTGAAAGGAGTTTGTTTTTCTTCTGTTTATCTGGGTAATTGGTAATTTCCATTTTAGCGGTAGCCAAGCAAAAACGGAAAAGAAGTTAAAAAAAAAGTTGATATAAAATGGAATAAGAGAACGAAACAATAAAATAAAGGAGAAAGAGAGAGAAGAGGAGTACACTGCTCCATCGTCTTCTTCTTCTGGTTTTTTTTTGGGAAAAATCTTTTGTGTTGCTTTTTTTTGTTTTCTGCATTACTTCAAACCCTAAGCCTAATTTTGTGAATCGGAGAGGTTTTATTGGGGATTTTTTCACCGCTAACTTTTTTTTTGGGTTAATCGATTATCGTTATTTTTAGATACTGTCGATCGGAGCTTATCGACTCTTCTTAACAAACCCTAATTTTTTGTCACCACTTATGGCTTCCGCTACTACCAATAACTCCACTGCTTCTTCTATGTCTCCTCGCCGTATTAGCGAGAATCACGGTAGCCCTAACGCTGCTGCATCAAATTCGCCTCGCCGTCCTTCTCGGCAGGTATCTTCTCCGTGGACTCAAGTCGTTCGCGGCGAATCAGAGTCGATCTCCGTTGCTGCTGTAGCTGCTCCTTCCTCTTCTCAAACTAGGGCTCCGATCGAGCTGATTGCATCTGTGTCCGTTGCTGCTCCACCTGCTTCTCCTTTGACGGTGGAGGTGGCTGCTGGAGATGAGAAATCAGAGGAATCTTGTGGTCAGGGAAATGCCGGAATGAGACCAGTTTGGAAAAGGCCGTCTAATGGGGCTTCTGAAGTTGGACCTGTCATGGGAGCTTCGTTGTGGCCTACTCTCTCTGAGACCACTAAAGCTCCTTCGAACAAGTCGTCGTCTGATTCGTTGAAAAGTCTCGGCGATGTACCATCATCGTCCTCATCTGTCCCCGTTTCCCAGGTTTGAACTGATCATCATGACCTTATTGAAATTTATGGTTTACTTTGGTTGCTAAAAAAACTTGAGAGGAAGTATATTTTCAACTTCCGCATATGATCTATCTGTTCCGAAATTGACTATAATAATTGGGTATCGCTGAAACTTCTTGGTGTGTTGTCGCTGGAAACTTCGTAGCTGTAGCTGTTTGTCTCTGCACTTTGTCTAGCTTGATATTAGCCTAAGCTGCTTGCCAAAGTCTTTCCTTTTGATAGTTTTTACTGCAATGTATTAACATAGACTTAACTAGCAGGTCACAACGAAGTTTCATAACGGATATGACACTCTTGACTAGTTTTCCTGTTCAAGAGTCTTTCTTCTTTCTTTTTTTTCTATATTTGTAATCTTAAAAACGAAATGTTTTTTCCCTATCTATGCCTTCACTTATGCATAAGCTATCCTAATTTCAATAATTTCTTCATCTTGATTCAAAATGAAAATACTTCTGTGTTTGATTTAGGGAATTGCGAATGCTTCAGTTCCTGCGACAAGGCAAGTCGGCCGTGTGAACTCTAATACAACTCCGAATCACTCGCGTCAGAGATCATTTAAACGGAATGGCGCCTCTGGATCCGCTAATGGTTCCGTTTCTCAACCTGCAGCGCAGGGTTCATTTGCCGAATTGCCTTCGCACAACCCTTCTCCTAGAGGCCAAAACCAGAGGAATGGGTTTGTATCACAAACTCATGGTGGTACTGACAACCTTTCACAACGGGACTCGTACAGAAACCAAAATGGTAATCATCACCAAAGTCATGGTGGCAGGCGCAATCAGGAGCTAGGTAATCCAAACTGGGGTTTTAACAGAAGCTTTAATGGAGAGATGGAACTGCACAATCACAAAGAGGTACTCCAGCGTTTGTAAGACATGCACCACCACCAGTGCAGCCAATTCCTCCTCAGTTTATGGCAGCTCAGCCTATTCCTCCTTTTGGCACTCCAGTGCCCTTCCCTCCTGGTGAGACACATTAAAGATCACTCTTTAAATCTCATTTAAGATTTTCTTATGTGTTTTTTTATTTCAGAACTGGCATCGCCATATTATTCCACCCGCATGCCTTTCATGGCACCTCTTTCACCTGGTCCGGTTTTCTATCAAATCCAAGAGCCCTCCCCTAAACATAAAACTGCAGAGGCAAATACATTATTATTTTAGGTAGTACCTTTGTATTGAGGTTCTCTTATTTTTAGATGAAATTCTCCCTGCTCAGTTCTCTTTTGGAAAAGAGTAATTTAGATGTGAGTTTTTCTTTTGCTGCAGTGATGACAATTTAATTACAGACACATTCCTTCGTGGGTTGATGGATGATCAGGGTTTTGCACCTCTACGTGCGGTTGCTGATTTCAAAAGGGTAAAATAATTCTTAGATGTGCCTTTCATGTTGGCCTTGTTCTCTTTTCTCTGTTTATATAGTGTATACCTTATTTCCCTTTTAATGTTAGTAGAATATTAGAACTCCACAAGTTATTTCTTTATTCATACCAAGGATTAAAGTGAACTTTTATTCAATACAATAGGATCGTAGATTCTTTTTTGTCTGTTTAAATGAAGTTGTGGCATGCACGTACAAATTTTAGCAAATGGGATCTGTTCTTTATGTCAGATGATGTATATGTATAATCGTGAATGCTCCTTTTTGCTCTCGGATGCTGGGTTGCATAATGCTTAACTGTTGTAGTCACTAAAACAGTTTGTTGCTTAGTACCGTATCTATAGTTTTTTGTATTATGCTTAGTTAATTTTTAGCTAGCTGTGTTTCTTCTTTTTCTCTCTTTCTCCAGGTTGCAGAACTTACAGATAGTATTCAGCAAATAGTGGAGGCTCTACAAGGTTCACCTTTTGTTGAAGTGCAGGTATTTCTTATAGATGCGTCATTCAGTGTGTAAATCCCATTTTCATTCCTTGTAAAGTAGCGTGCTTATAAAGGATTAGACCTTTTTATTTGTGATTTAATTATTCTGAAAAGTAGGTTTGTTAGAACTGTGATAATATGCAACCTTAATTGTTGAAACTGCTGCGCTAGTATCACTTGTATCAGCTTTTTCTGATGATTGAGATTTGGCTCCCTTGTGTCCTTTTTATCTGATTGCGAAGATATATATCTTTTATAAATTCATAGGGTGACAGGATAAGGAAGCGCCATAATTGGCAAAAATGGTTGCTACCTAAAATGAGGAGCCCTGCGGCTTTAAGCCCCCAGTCTGTAGATGCATTAGCAAACCGAGTTGGAAAGTTATCGATTGGTGAGAGCTCGGGGAATAGTATGGGTGGTTCAAGCAGTAAGTTGCAACCTACAGAAGCTGTTTCAGATGGTCAGCAGCAGTTTTCTGGTGTTGTTGATCCAGGGAGCAACCACAATGACTCGGATGGTGCAAGCCGTTGAACCATCATGTCTGGGAGCTGTTGGTTAGTGTTGGACATAAATATATTATTTTTTCCTGCCTAAAAATCAGGAAAAACAATAATGAAGGGGAATCAAAAAGAAAAAGGAGAAAAGCATAAAGAGCAGAGACCCATATGAAAACAAAAAAAAGGATCAAACATTCGTGATTCTTC
>JAKUCM010010051.1:0-17669 GCA_023374145.1 Lepidium sativum | reverse complement strand
GAGAGAGAGAGAGTGTTTATTTTTCCAAAATTATAGAGATAATTGTTTTGAGAGTGCAAAATCAGATGCTAAAGTAATTACAGAGTCTATGGAAATTGAAGCCATATTTTCAACAAAGGAAAAACGTATTATCAAAAGAAAAAGAAAAAATTGGTGAAAAATCATAGATAGTTGATGAAACTGTGAATTTATCTCCAAAAGAGAGCCTTAGAATAAATTATTTCAACCAAGTCATGGATCAAACTCTCTATTCTCTTAAGACAAGGTTTGAGCAATTTCAAAGTACGAACAAACCTTTGGTTTCCTATTTGATTTAGAGAAACTGAAGTCAACAAGTGATGATAACTTGAAGACATCTTGTACCAATCTTGAAGTATTTGTAAAACATGGAAATTATTCAGATGTTATAGGAGATGAGTTGTATTTTGAACTAACAAGATCTTTTGGCAGAGGAATGCAAGAAACTTGTTTTAAGTGTTGAACTACTTGAAATGAATGGAAGATTGTTATCAAAACTCATGGATTGCTTATCGAATTTTTTTCACGATTCTAGTTTTGGTTGCTTCAGCTGAAAGAAGTTTTTCAAAACTAAAGTTGATAAAATCTTATTTACGATCAACTATGTCACAAGAAATACTAAATGATTTAGCAATCATATTTATAGAAAGAGACCAATTTAGAAATTTAGAGTATGAGAATTTGATAAAAGAGTTTGTTGAAACATAAGAAAGAAAAATTATGTATTAATCGTCTTTTTTCTTAAATTATGTTTTGTTTTATCAATATAATTTTTTTTAATGATTTTATATTTATATTATAAAGGGTCACTTTTACTAAAGTTCGCCTTAGGCCTCTCTAAGGCTAGGCACGACTCTGCTTACTTCGATGAGATGAACACCGATAATGTAAATGATTTTATTGACTATTTTTAAAAAATTATGTGTATGATTTTGTGTTTATTTTATCGAACTTAGGATGAAAAATATTGTTATTTTTCAAATATTTATGTATAAAAAAAAAGAGAACGGAACAAAACAAGAACATGATTAAATATAGAAAGAATGACTCAAATAGTCCACGATTATATGGTAATTACTCAAATAGTCTTCAAAAATTCGGGAAAAAACGTGGGAAATGTCATGAAAGGCACGAATTGTGATGAGAAGAAATCCTGACACACTCTTCCCCAACCTTTTAGCTTCCTCACAATTATAAGGTTGTTTAATTGTTCTTAAATTGTTGGTAGTACTTTGGTGAATTGTGTTGTGCTTACATTGTTTCCCTTTTGCTTGCAGAAGGAATCGATGTTTGAGGAGCAGAAAACGTTTGATCTTTTGTCTCCAGCGTTTAAAATTGTAAGAAACCCTGAGGTTAGTAGTCAGTTGCAAACTCTGCAAATTCCTACTTTGGATTTGGGGTCAACTCAAGTGAATACAAATGTCAAATTTTGCACAAAGCAATAGCTCAAGGCAAGAATTTGATATATATGGAGGACGTTCTGCCCAAGGCATCAAGACCACATACTCTCACTGCAAACCCGGTAGTTTGTTTGACTTTGGTTGACTTTGGCTGATTTTGGTTGACCTTGGTTGATCTTGGTTGATATTGGATTTGGTTGACTTTGGTTGACATTTAACTTCGGTTTTGTGTCAAATTCAGAAATCACCATTTGAAGGAAGCTCTGTGGTTAGGCGCCTCATGGACGACGACATAACACCTAACTTATACAATCCATTTGGACGAGTAGAAAAGTCCAAATTGAAGCGGCTGCGTAATCGAGTCAGACGTGAATTGTAAGTCCCTTACATGACTCCTTTATTGTACAATTTTGGTGTTTGCTAACCACTGCTACTTATAGAGATAACTCGGTGGATGACATCAATCCTTTAGCTGAGTTCTACTGCCAGTTAGCATTGCCCTTATGGAATCTACAAGTTGCACAATAGGGAATGTTCACGCTTGAGCTAACGCATGATTGATAGATTATGCAACGTTTGACGTGGTGAAATTGTATCTATTCACTGGAAAATGTTCATGACTCCACAAATGAACATCTGCCTTTAACAAATACTCATACAATCTTCGATCTAGTCTCTCTATTTGGCTGAATATTGCATTAAACTTTTTGCGCCTATATGTAGGTCCAACCTTCTTAAATAGGTTAAAAGACTCTCCTCCTTTGAAGTTTGTCAAAATATTTTTTAGTAGATGGTGAGTGCAAACCCCCCGAGAGGCAAGCTAATAAAATTTTGTTATTGCCTTGGCTATTGATCTATGCCTATCTAAAATGATGGCCAACTCTTGATCATCCAGAATAATGCGGTTGAGTTGTCTAAAAAACCATTTCCAAGATTCATCATTTTCTGTATCAACCACACCAAAAGCCATAGGGAAAATGTTGAAATTCTCGTCTTGCATTGTGTTCGTGAGTAGAGTCCCTATATATTTTCCTTGTAAAAGCGTTCCATCCACAATGACAACCTTCCACATATACACAAATCTTCCGATGCTTGCATCGAATGCAATGAATAGAAACTTGAACTTATCATAGCCATTTACTTCCAGCTTGATAACACTACAAGAAAAAATGTCATTTGCTAGGGAAATTTGCGACACCAAAATGGTGTCGCAAAAATGCTATGCCATTGCGACACCCATGCGAGGCCAAAGTGGGCATCGCAATGGCCTAGCAAACTTGCGATGCCGAAAAAAACGTCGCAAGTTTGCGACGTCATTGCAAGTCGTTTGCGACACTTATGCGAGGCCTGTACAAATGTCGCAAACCCATTGCAAACTTGCGACGTTTTCGCGAGACATGTTCTCCATCGCAGGTTTGCTAGATATTTGCGTGGTTTCTGCGTGTGCCTTTAGCGACATCGCAAATCCGTAGCAGACCTTTTGAATTTCCCTATAAATATCCCCACATGACATTGTTTATTTACACCAAGCAATAATTAATAAGAGAGATAATCTAGAGAGAGAAATTTGTGTGTGCAAAAAAATTTAAATAAATTACGATTCGGGAAATAATGACGTCGGAACATGAAGTGTTCACTTTATGACGATGGATGTATAACAGAAGGGATATGGAGACTGGAGAAGTGACGAAGGAGTTCCGAGATGGGTTGCAGGCATTTATAAATCAGGCGGCAAATAACCCACATACTCCAAATGATGGTAACATTTTTTGTCCATGTTTAAAGTGCGGGAACAAGAAATATTTGAATATCGATATGGTAAAAAGACACGTTTATAATAGAGGATTTACTCCAAACTATTATGTCTGGTTTTCGCATGGGGAAGGATATAGTATAGGTGGTGAAAGTAGTAATATGGGTGCTCGTGGTAATGATCTAGGGAGTCAAGAATATGCTAATAACAACTATGGTGGTAGTAGGTTTGAAAACTACGCTCATCTACAAGGAAATATGTCACATGATATGGTTACAGATGCATATCATGGGTATTTTCCTGGTGTTGTTGAAAATATTACGGAAGAACCTAACCCGGAAGCAAAACAATTTTATGATATGCTAGATGCTGCTAATCAACCCATCTATGAGGGATGTAGAGATGGTTTATCTAAAATATCATTAGCATCTAGGCTAATGTCTATTAAAAGTGAAGGAAACATAAGCGAGAGAAGTATGAATCAATTTGCTGATTTGCTTAAAGAGTATTTGCCGGAAGTTAATAATTCTGCTGCGAGTTATTATGAAATGCAGAAAGTGGTTGCGGGTCTAGGATTACCATTTGAAATGATAGATGTTTGTAGTGAAAATTGCATGAGTTTTTGGAAAGATGATGATAAGCTGCAGGAATGCCGTTTTTGTGGAAAGCCAAGATACCGTGCAACGAACGGAAGGACGCGTATCCCGTACAAACGTATGTGGTACCTTCCAATCACTGATAGGCTGAAACGATTATATCAATCGGAGAGAACCGCATCTGCAATGAGATGGCATGATGAACATAAAGTAAAAGATGGGGAGGTTGCACATCCTTCAGATGCAAAGGCGTGGAAACATTTTCAAGCGGTACATTCTGACTTTGCTAAAGAGTTAAGGAATGTATATCTAGGTTTATGCACTGATGGATTTAGCCCATTTGGTTTATCCGGTAGACAATATTCTCTATGGCCTGTCATATTGACACCGTATAATCTTCCACCGGATATGTGCATGAGAAGATAATTTTTGTTTATGGCTATTCTAGTGCCAGGTCCTAGTCATCCGAAGCGTTCCCTCGATGTGTTCTTGCAACCTCTGATACACGAGCTTAATCAATTATGGCATAGGGGTATATGCACATTCGATTACGCGCAGAAGCAGAATTTCAACATGCGCGCTGTTTTGTTGTGGACAATAAGTGACTTCCCGGCGTATGGTATGTTATCAGGATGGACGAACCATGGAAGGCTATCTTGTCCATATTGTATGGGTTGGTCAGATGCATTTCAATTAAAGAATGGGAAGAAATCATGTTGGTTTGACTGTCATAGGCAGTTTTTGTCTATGCATCATCCATATAGAAGGAACAAGAAATTGTTCAAGAAAAATAAGGTTGTGCGTGTTCCTCCACCAACATACATGTCAGACAGTGAAGTATTGGAGCAAATAGATCATTATGGTGCTCAGGAAACATAAGAATGTGGGGGAAATTGGCACGTTGTAGGAAACATGCCTGACGGATACGGTGAATCTCATAATTGGCACAAGAAGAATATCTTTTGGGAACTCCCGTATTGGAAAGATCACTTGCTACGGCACAATCTTGATCCGATGCACATTGTTAAAAACTTTTTTGACAACGTGATGAATACGATTTTAAATGTACAGGGCAAAAGTAAAGATAATTTGAAAGCTAGGTTGGACTTGGCCGAAATTTGTGCAAGACCCGAACTACATATCACAACGGATGGAAAGCAACCAATTCTGATTTTTCGTATGTCAGGAGAAGCTAAACAAGCGTTGTTTAGTTGGATTTCTTCAGATGTCAAGTTTCCGGATGGCTACGTGTCTAAATTTGCAAGGTGTATAGAGCAAGGGAAAAAAATATCTGGTATGAAGAGTCACGATTGTCATGTATTCATGCAGCGACTTCTTCCTTTCGCATTACTTGAACTGCTTCCAACTATCGTCCATGAATCAATCGCCGATAAATGATTCTATTGATTTGATTTGTTTAATTTTTCTTAGTATTACATTGATTGGCTATTAATAATAATTTTATTACATTTAGGGATCGGTGCATTTTTTAGGGATCTTTGTACCCGAACACTAACATTGGATGGCATTGCGCAATTAGAAAGTAACATTCCATTGTTGCTTTGTAATTTGGAAAAGATCTTTCCTCCTGCATTTTTTGACGTGATGGAACATCTCCCAATCCACCTACCACACGAAGTTGCCCTCGGTGGGCCCGTACAATTTAGATGGATGTACCCGTTCGAGAGATTCATTGGCCATCTTAAAAGGAAAGTTAAAAACCAAGCAAAAGTGGAAGGATCGATTGTGGCTGGAAGTCTAATTGAGGAAACGTCACATTTCACATCGTATTACTTTAGTCCAGCCGTTCAAAGTAAAAGAACCCAAGTAGGACGATACGACGATGGAGGAGTTGCAACATCATATGCAATTGCGGTTCCTGAAATATTTCGTCAGGTAGGGCGGCTTGGTGAGAAATTAAAGAAAGATTATTGTGAAAATCACACGTACTCTCGTATAGCTCACACTTACATACTGCGAAATTGTGAAGACGTGGTGCCATTTGAGAGGTATTCTGATAAAATATTTTATATACTATTGTTTATTGATGTACATATAATTCATACGTGATATATCTACAGTGAGTTTGACAACCAGATACGTGAAGCCTTTCCCAACTTGGAAGAAACAGAGTATGACACCTACAAAGAATGTGATTTCGCTGGTTGGCTAAAATACTATGTAAGTATTATTTATATTAAATACATTAACATTTTCAAAAATCATTCCTGCAAAGTTATAAATTTTTATTTTGTAGGTTAAGAACGGATGTTCTGGCAAACCTATGCCTTTATGGTTGCATGAGCTTGTGGATGATCCTATTGCCAGAATCGTGACTGCTCCAATGTATTTCACTCGCGGTTATACGTTCCACACGTACGACCATGGTTCCAATAGATCAACGGCAAATTACGGAAATCATGATCCCGGTGAAACTGACTTTTACGGCATTTTGAACAAAATTATAGAGGTCACCTTTCCTGGAGTACTTGGATTGCGATGCGTATTGTTCCAATGTCTTTGGTACAATACAACGGCCGGTCGAGGAGTACGCTCTAATAACTTAGGGGTAACAGACGTAAATGGAAATCTGACGTATTCTAAGTTTGACCCGTTTATTCTATCATGTCAGACATAAAAAATGTGTTTTATACCATATCCTCGTATAAGGCAAAGGCGTGAGAAGTGGTTTTCTATTATAAAAGTGAATCCAAGAGGTCGTATAATGGTAGAAGCTGATGATGTTGTCATGCAACAAGAAAGATCATCAGAACTTGCTGTAGTTGTTGAGTCGACGGAACAAATCATACACGCAGAACAAGAAGTAGAAGACGTTGTCCCTAATAATACAACAGAAGAGCTTGAAGATTCTGATGAGTTCAACGAATCTGAGGAAGACACATAAGAAGAGGAAGACACCGTTGAAGAATAATTGAAATTTAAATAAGATTTTAGACCTACTATCTCATTGTAGTTGTTAAACCGAACATTTAGTTGTTTAAATTATTTTTACAAATATGCTAGACTCCTGCAATAACATTGCGACACCACATTTTGCTACACCCTTGCTATGTGGCATACGAAACATTGCAATTCCGTAGCAAGATCCCCTATAAATAACCCTCCAAGTCAATTCATTTTCACAACTTACCTTTTACGCATAATGACTTTTGAGGCCCCTACATTCGTCTAGAAAATCCCGCAAAATTGCATTTATACTATTTTGCGGAAAATGACATTAGACGAAGGCAAGGGCCTCGTAAATCTTTATTTGTAGAAGAAAAAACCGTAAAACATCTCCAGACCTATTATTTTTATTTTTGGAAAAATGCTACTCCTTTGCGACATCCGGACCCGCGATGTCGCAAGGGCATAACAAGGATTTAAAATTTGAAAACATGCTACTCCCTTGCGACATCGCGGGTCTGGATGTCGCAAGAGAGTAGCAAGTTTTTCAAAATTTTAAATTTGCTACTCCCTTGTGACATACAGACGCGGGACGTCGCTAGGGTGTAGCAAAATATGAAAACCCTAGGGACGTCGCAAGGCTATCGCGTGCCATGCGAGTCTCTTGCGACGGCCCCGGGAATTAAAACAAAAAATGGAACTTCTTCTTCCCCGATTCTTCCTCTTTCTTCTTCTCTTTTTCTTCTCCTCCGGCGATTCCAACGCCTCCGGCGATTCCCGACGACTGCTCCTCTCGTCCTCTCTTTCCCGTCTCTCCTCTTTCCCTCCTTCTCTCTTCCTCTCTTTCTCTCTTTCCCTTCTCCCCTCTTCCTCTCTTTCGCTCTTTCTCTTTCTCTCTCTCTCTCTCTCGCTCTCTCTCTCCGTCGGTGTCTCGCCGTTACGCCGCCGGATCTTGCCACCGGGGTCTCGCCACCTCCTCCTTCTCCCTCTTCCTCGCCGTTCAATGTGAGCATTTTTTTTTTCATCAATTTTTTAAATTTTAGATCTAGGATGTAATTAGTTAGATCTAGGTATGGAATTTTAGATTTAAACTCCTAAGTTGGATCTACTTATGGAATTTTTTCGGAATTTTTCTGAATTTTTTGGGAATTTTTTCGGAATTTTTAGGAATTTTCGGAATTTTTCGTAATTTATTAGATAATTTTTTAGGAATTTTTAGATAATTTTTAGGAATTTTTCGGAATTTTTCAGAATTTTTCCAAATTTATTAGATAATTATCGGATTTAGTTAACGGTGTTACAATTATCGGATTTAATTATCTGATTTGTTTTTCCAATTTTTTTTCGTGCCAGATGTCTAGATCTCATAATCCATACACGCGATATTTATCGGATGTTGGTGAGCACCCTCCGGCGACTCCTGGCTCGGGTTCTAGATCGGTTCCACCGACCCCTGGTGGTAGTTGAAGATCTCTCCCGGGATTTTCGCCTGTTCCTGATACTGGTCATGCAGGTCCCGGTGAGCAACAGTACCTGACACCAGACGCTACTGCGGGGATGACAATCGAGGACATACTGTCAGATCCGGTGCACAAATTTCTCCCTAATCTTCATCCTAACCGTCCACAGGGGAATTTGTGGTAATATCATTTATTTTTATTTTACAAATTTTGCCATTTATTATTCGTAATTTTAAACTATATAAAAATATACTAACGTAGGTTCGATGATGACGGAGATTTGCCAACGGCGGTTCGAGAAATCTTTGAACGGGATTTCCGGGAACCGCATGCTAATTTTAGCCAAACTCCTATCCACATCATCGACAGATGGTTCAGAACGTTTGCGGTAAAAAAATTTCATTATTTTAATTTAGTGTTTATAAGAATTTTACACTTTCATTCTTATAATTTTACATTTTTTTTTTGTACCAACGTTTTCACTGGGAAGTTTCTATTACCGGTCTAGTCCGGAAAGAGTTCGAGGCGGTCTTGCGTAGACGGATGAACGATCAGATGGGTCGATGGAAGAGTAAGTGGAAAAAGAAGGGCAACGAGGCAAAGTGGTTCAAAGATTCAGTCTGGGAAGGCTTGATTCGCTACTGGGAGGATCCTAAGTCTCAGAAGAAAAGCGCAAACTGTCGAGCAGCTCGGTTAGCTGACCCTGATGGGACCGGTCCCCACAAACATTGCTCGGGCAGAACATCGTTCAAAGCTCGAGGCCGCAAACTGGTAAATATTTTTACATATAATTTACATTTATTTAAACAATTATTGTTTTAATTTACAATTTCACAACAAGAGGAATCGGGGGACACGCACCCTGATATCCTTGCCACTCTGTACATCACCAAGCGGAACAAGGCCGGAGAATTTGTTGACAAAAAATCTGAGAAGCTTTACAACGATGTCACTGCAAAGTTCCAGGAATTGACTCAAGAAGGCGGTGATGAGAGCTCAGCATCCGGGGGATTATCTACGGCGCAAAAGAACCAGATCTACTCTAAGGTAAACTACATTTTAAATTTTTCTTCTAACTTATATTTTTGCTAAATTAAACTAACTTAATATTGTTATTCTTTTATTAGATCGCTCCCCGTAAAAAAGGGAGAATATTTGGAACAAGTTCTCTTGGGTCCAGGATTGAGCAGTGTATCTCACCAGAAGGATTCTCCCAATCATCTGCGGCAACCAGTGACCTGCGGCAAATTATCGACCGTCAGACCCAAGAGTTGGATCAGACAAACACCGAGCTTGCCAAAGCTAAGAAGAAGATCACGACCTATGATCGTTTGTGGTCTATACTCGCCAAGAAGGATCCAGAGCTAGCTGATGCATTTGCCGAAATCAATGTTGCAGACGAAGACACCGGATCCGGGTCGGGAAATTTAAACCGCTCACAAGATTTCTGATTTATCAAAAACCTTTTGTAATGTTTTTTATTTAAAAATATTTTTAATTTGAAAAAAACTTTTTTTAATTTTAATTTATTATTTAAAATATTTAAAATATATTTTTTTTATTTTTTAATAATTTATAAAGGCGTCGCAGTATATGTTCTCGCAAGGGACTCGCAGGACGCGCCCTTGCAACAGAGTCGCAGGCCGCGCTCCCGCAAGACCGTCGCAGGACGCGCCCTTGCAAGGGAGTCGCAGGCCGGGCTCCCGCAAGGCCGTCGCAGGATGCGCCCTTGCAAGGGGAATCGCAGGCCTGGCTTCCGCAAGGCCGTCGCATGGCCCGCCCTTGCAAGGGAGTCGCAGGTCGAGCTCCCGCAAGGGCGTCGCAGGCTTTGCTAGGCCTTTGCGACATGCTGTTATGCTAGGCCTTTGCGACGTTTTCTTTCCCTCGCAAGCTTTGCAACGTCTATGCTACGAATCTATGTTTGCGACACGCAAATTGCGACATTTATGTTGCCATCGCAAGGGCGTTTCTTTTTGCCTATTGCGACAGCCTTGCAATGCCTTTTGCCATCGCAAAAGGCGTGTTTTCTTGTAGTGTAAGTGTTCCCATATTTACTCATCTGAACCTATCTAAATACGAAGGAAGTTCTTCAAAGCTATTCTCTGAAGTACCTCTTGTAAGTAAAGCTCGAACTTCTATTAAAGTACGATGCGTCTTCCAATACATGATCTATACAGTGTTAACAAAGAGAGGAAAAGTTAAAACTCAACTAAAGTGTACGACCATATACCAAACTCATCCAAAATCAAACACACAGTTATAGATTTATGGTTGATCTTGGTTGAGCTCAGCCACAATTTGGCGGATTTTGCCTGAGCTTCGTAAGGTTTGTAAGAAGAAAGCCAAGATCCTCCAAACTCTGCCACACATTGGCGGATCTTGGTTGAGCTTTCTTCTTATGAAGCTCAACCAAGTTCTGCCAAAGTGTGGTTGAGGTTGGCCAAAGTCTGCTCCACTACCTTGGTTGTCTTTAGTTGAGCTTAAATCTACAAAACTTAGATCAACCAAGATCTACCAAAATGTTTTAATGGTTATTAGCTACAGATATATACCTTCAAACCAAAACGTTTGTTCAATGATTGAGCAACATGAGCGGGAAGAACAGAAGACCCAACACCACCAACAAAATCGAAGTATAAACGACCAAGAATATTGGGCGTTGCTTGACGTGCCCGAGATGACATCTCCGTAATGAGCAACTGTGTTCTCCACAATATACTCGGATATAGAAATACAGATTTTCAGTATCGTGGCGTGAAGCCTAGACTCTCCATGTGCAGTTTAGTACCCAACATCTAACAACCAATAACATTCTCATCGATAATACGACATCAAAGTCAAACCTATGTAAAACAGAAAATGTATTCCACGTTGACTCAATATCCTCTTTTGTGGGATATATTTGTCCAACACCTAATTGAAGTGACCTCATTTCAATGTCTAAGTACTCATCATTAAATGTTGAGTCTTTTCTTTTCTTGTGAGGAAGAGTTTTTCTACCGTCTTCTTTGCACTTCCTTTGAACACTTATGAAGTCTTCTTCACCGGAGCTTGCACCATCTACATCATCAAAATAGTCGAATCTCATTTTTCTTCTTCATCATAGTCAACGTATTTCTCTTCTTGTTTGAGAGTTTTCCTAGCTCTACCACACGATGAATCAAATCGTTCACTTTCTTCGTTGATCTTGGCTGAGCTTCGTAAGAAGAAAACTCAGCCAAGATCTACCATAGTTTAATGGATCTTGGATGAGTTTCGTAAGAAGAAAGCACAACCAAGATCCGCCACACTTTTTCGGACCTTGACTCATCTTCATAAGATTTGTAAGAAGATAGATTAGATTCAAGATCCGCCAAACTCTGCCGCACTTTGGTGGACCTTGGTTAAGCTTCGTAAGGTTTGTAAGAAATACGCTCAGCCAAGATCAGCCACATTTGGCAGATCTTGGCTGAGGTTCGCAAGAGAAGAAAGGTCCGCCAAAGTTTGCCACACTATTAGCGGAGCTTGGTTGGTTTTGGTTGTGCTTATGTGGCGCGCACTTACTTTGGCACGGTTGGCACGCTTACGGGACATGATTCTTTAATAGTATTTTCGTTATTACATTTTTGTTTACACATTAAAAAATGGTAAAATTACAATTTAAAAGAGTAAGAGTATTTGAGTAATTATAAATAATTATAGAGCATTTAAATCATTACATTATAATTTTAGAGTATTTGAGTAAATCACCTTTAAATATTACAAAAAAATGTATTATTAAAAATTTTCAGGGAAATTTGGGAAAAATACATTGGAGAAAGACGTAAAAACATATATGATATTTATAGAAGAATTTACCAAAAAGTGAAGAATTTGATTTATGATAGAATTTATATTGCTTACAATGGTACGAGAAGATTGAATGTATCTAATAATTGGTGGGATCAACGAATAAATGTTAGTGACCCTTTTAATTATAAATTTATTTTTCCCATTTTGTTTAAATCATTATTATTTTCTAATAGAATTTTTAATTTTATAGTGTTTATAAAGAGGAATTTGGTGGTATTTGTATGACTTAGCAATATGTTAGAACGTTCACCAAAAAAAGACTATTTTAGATTTTATAGTGGATGTAGAAAGTGATGAAGAAATTGATTTTTTTAATAAAAATGTGGGATCACTAGTGATAAAAACATATATTAAGTTTGAAATTCATGATAAAAAAGTGTAAAAAGGTTGATATACTTAATGAAACTTGTGTTGTATGGCGTACCATTGCACGTAAGAATGAGTTAGTGGAAAATCAGATTATGTATTTAGAGTATAGAAATAGAATCAAATTTGATTATTAATATTAGAGTATAGAAATAGAATCAAACTTGATTATTAATATTTTAATGACTTTGTTTTTTTTTTGTGGCTTATGATTATTTTAATATTTCTGTTTTTTTATTTTATTTCAATATTATTGTCTATGACTGTTTGTTTGGTGTAAATATACTAACTATGATATGTGATATTTTTGTTATTTTTTTGTGGCTTATGATTATTTTAATATTTCTGTTTTTTATTTTATTTCAATATTATTGTCTATGACTGTTTGTTTGGTGTAAATATACTAACTATGATATGTGATATTTTTGTTATGGTAATACAAATGTTTAAAGGAATGTTATATACGATGGTGAAAATTTGTTTGGAATGGTTAATAATGAGAGATTGATTACACCAGTAGTGATATAGGTATGGGATGGTATTATGTTCAATAACTTATGTACGGACCATATCAATACTGTTATAAAATTATACAAATAAACTAGGAACAATTTGAAGTATTTTGCAGGTTGTAATTACACAATATGATCTACAAAATTCATAATGTTTAAGTCCATACGAGGGTAGCAATATTTTTTGAAATTGTTGGGTCAAATAAAACTACAAAAAGTATTTTGCTAAAAAATTTCAACGTGCATTAAATACAGTAGTACATTTATTTTATGAAGTTTTGAGTGTTGATTTATGTATAAAAAGTATTGCTCAAAACCACAAGATTGTATTGAGGGAATAATAATTGATATTGGCTTTACCTAAGAGATTATATAGGATTACTTGATGAAACAATATGAATTTTCGTACTAAAACTGCATAAACTTATAAAAGTAGAAAAACGGAGTCTAAACCAACTTTTTGTTATATGAGAAAAAATTCATGTATGCATATATGGGTGTGTATTATGGGTTAAATACATGATACAACTACAAATGTTTTGAATTATTATGTGAAAAATAAAATATATTTTCTGCATCCACCACCAGATAAAAAATATCATTTGGCTGGTTAGTTGGGGCGTTTTGTCGTAACAACACATATAAAAACTTGATTAATTATGGCAATTGTAAAAAGAACAAAAAAAACCCTTATTTTTTTATTACGGTCGCTAATCCCTAATCCAATAACTTACTTAGTTACATTTCCGAACAAAAACAATCAGGGGTCACGAAAATACTGGGAAACAAAATATAGAATTGATTGTGCATAAAAATATACTTGTATTTGGAAAATGGGTTTGGGATAGATTAGGTTGATATTTTGGTAAACGTCTCTTTTACCTGTTTGGTTTGATCTTTGATTCATATTTCATGGTGCGAGGTAACTTTTGGAGACGAATCATTAGTCCAATAACTTGTTGATTTCATGTGCATATGATAATGATATATAAGAAAGCGATACAATCATAATATAATATCATATATCGTAATGGAAGATCGCTTGAGGAAAAATATCAAATGTTCAAAATTTTGAAACCCGGTCTTACACATCGTATAAACTGGTCGATAATTTAATATACAGAGTTTATAATTGGTTAGATTTTGTTGATTGAGATTTGAGGTTTAACAAGTAAGCAATTAGTGAGTACTAATTAGATATAAGCATCAATTGGTTTTGCTGGAGTCATAAAGTCCATACATGTTAGCCAAAATTTATAGTTATATCTTGGTAAGAGAGTGAAACCCAAACATGAAAGCCCAAAGGCCCAAAGCCCAAAACTTCAAAAGAAGGACTTTTTGTTCGACCACACTAATCTGAAAAGGGAAAAAAGTCAATCAAACCGTCATCTTACCAAAATGGTCAAAACAAACTCCGAATTATGGTATTCCAAACTTTAATCTTGTACTAATCGTTGACTGTTTTTAAAACCATGAACTTTATGTTGACTAAGCCGTTTAAACTCGTCGTTAAGTTCCTTAAACGGGTTTTATTAACCCCGTTAATCTCTGTTACTGTGCGCTGTTAGTTGGAACGCATCGTTTTTTGTTGTCTTCTTCAAACTCTAAAAACCCAAATCGTAACCCTAAAAAACTGCGATTCTGATTTGCTCTTTTCCGATTGTCCTAAAAAATCGTAACCCTAAGCAACTGCGATTCCGATTTGCTCTTTTCCGATTGCCTTCGATAATCGTAACCTTAAGCAGAACCAATTGGTATCGTAACCTCTGTGAATTGAAACAAATGAAGAAACGAGGAACCCGTTGTTTACTTCCGATTGTAGGACCAGGAGTAGTCTCGATCTCAAATGTAGAGTTTCTATTGAACTATAAAACCTCAGCTTGGTAATCCCAAATTCGATCAAAATGTGCCTCATGACTAGCTCTTCTTTCTTTTGCAAGCCTAGCCTTTGCTTTTGCACACTGCTCTTCACTCACTGTGAGGTTGTACTCCCACTTAATTTCAGCTGCCATCTCATGCTTTGTCAACTTCGGATTCTTCCTCAGCCTTTCTTCAAATAACCAAGCTATGGTCTTCTGATTCAACAACCTACTATACCCTGACCTAACACACGAATGCTCATCAACAAACACTTTCACTTGCATCTTCTGCAACCTCTTCTCATAAGAGCAGTACATTCTCCATTGACATTGTTTGTGTGAACACTTAGCCTCTACATTATTAGATTCCGATTTGTACATCTTGATATCATATTTAGATTTCAGTGAGTACCTCAATAGGGCGATTTTAACATCCTATGGAGAATTGAAGGTTTTCCCTAACCTTATGAACACACCGTCATCTTCTTCATCTTCGTCTGATGATAGAGGATCTGGAATTCTATCCTCATCCCAGATATCATCTCCACTATCTCCACCGCTTCCTTCTTTTTTCAGCTTTATCTTCTTTCTCTGCTTCGGCGATATGGGCTCCAAAGTCGTCACACACTTCCTCATCTACACCAACTCAATCTCCATCTTCTTCTACATATTCTTCGTTCTCTCTGTCCACCTCTTCTTCATCTTCTTCGAACTCACACTATTCTCCATGATCTCTTTCACGATACTTAACAAGATCCTGTGATTTGAAATTGCCAGTAGATGCGGAAAAGGATTTCGACTTTGGTGGAGATAGAGGAAGATGGATTAGACTCCGTGATGCTAGTGATTTCCGTCGTGGTATTGTCGATTGTTATCGATTAGAGAATCTGAAGAACAACGATAGAGGAAACAAATCGACAATCCCAAATCGATTTAGGTTTTGGTTTTAGGGATTTTTGATCCCAAATCGCTTTATTTGTATTACTTAAAACGCACAGTTTTGACTGAAATGCACAGTTTTTACTAATGACACTTTATTAACAGAGATTAACGGTGTTACTGTTTTCCGTAACAGGAACTTAACGACGGGTTTAAACGGCTTAGTCAACATAAAATTCATGATTTTAAAAACAGTCAACGAATAGTACAAGATTAGAGTTTGGGGTACCATAATTCGGAGTTTGTTTTGACCCTTTTGGTAAGATGACGGTTTGATTGACTTTTTTCCCAATCTGAAACTCGACTCAAAAACCCGCATAGTATAGTACTTTTTTCTATCAAATTTGAATAAGAAATTTGAAACCGACTTGAAAATAATCATTATTATTCAGATATAAGTTACTGTATGAGATTGGATTAAGTAACGCACGAGCCAACCATGCTAATGAGATTTTGATGAAATAAACAATAAAATCCTTTATAGGTGAAAACAAACCTTAACACCAACCCTCTCCGTCGTCAAATTCCTAATTTTTTGCGGCGAAGATAAAGCGAATTGTGAGGATATCATTCACCGATGTCGAGGCGACTGATTCCTCCACCAGGGAAGACGAATCACCGTTGCGCAGCCGAGGGAAAAAGCTCGTTAAAAAAATCGTCATCGATCCTTCTGATTCCGCTGAGGTCGGAAATACTCGGTATAAAATCGTCACCGATGTAGTCTCTTTATTTGGAAGAACAATTTTTTTAAAATATCCTTTTATTTACAAAGTTCATTGATGTTTCGTTTGGATTACTAATTGCCTTGTTCATGTACTCAATATTGCAGTAATCTGTGTTCAATGTCGGGTTTTTTTTCTTCTGGATTTTACAAGAAAAGTATACTAGTCTCTATAGAGAGGTCAAAGAAATTTGCTAGCAAGTTAGCAACTTCATGTTAATGACTTTTCTTGTTAAAATCTCATTCTTTTTGGTCTTATTGTAAATCTCACCATTGGAAAAATGATAGAATTTTGGACATAAAAATGGTTGTCAGCTAGGGATGTTGAAAGAGTATTGGCAAAAGTTATTCTTTATTAATGATTAGGATTACATATATATAGAAAAGTAAGTTAACCTAATTAGACTTACAAGATATATCCCTAAGAAATTGGAAATTGTATATTTCCATATCTCTATACCCCTCCTCAAGGTGGCAGTGAAATGTCTTGAATCTCCAACTTCGAGAAAAGATAAGTAAACTGCAGAGTAGGTAAAGACTTAGCGAGAAGATCTGCAGGTTGATCACACGTAGAAAGATGAGGAGTAGTAATGAGCTTGGAGGTAATTACATCCCGTACAAAATGAAAATCTCTTTCAATGTGCTTTGTTCGCTCATGAAAGACTGAATTTGCGGCAATGTAGATCACAGGCTTGCTGTCACAATGAAGAGGTATCGAATCCTCATGATTAATACAAAAAGTAGAGAAAAGTTCATTTAACCACTTGATATCGCGTAATGCATATGCCATCGACCGATATTCAGCTTCAGCCGATGATAAGAAGATAGTCTCTTGCTTCTTTGTTTTCCAAGAAATTGGAGAACCACCAAGTAGAATAATATATGCATTAAGCAAACGACGAGTTAAAGGACAAGCTCTCCAATCAGCATCACAATACGTTATGAGATTGAGATTTGCATTACAACGTAGTAGAATACCTTGTCCTGGACAACCCTTAAGATATCGAACCACTTTCAGCGCTGCATGCCAATGTGGTTCTAGTGGTTTCTGCATAAACTGTGATAGTATGTGTACATAATAAGAGAGCTATGGTCGAGTAAAAAGAAGATATATCAAACGACCCACCACTGGACGATAAGGTTGAGGATCATTAAGAGTGTCTCCTTCAGCCAAAGAAAGCTTGTGATTCAAAGCCATTGGAACTGAATAAGGTTTAGAGGCAAGAATCCTTCTTGATTCTGTGCAACTTCAATACCAAGGAAATATTTGAGTTTACCGAGATCCTTCATATGAAAGCATTTGTGAA
>JAKUCM010010050.1:0-18372 GCA_023374145.1 Lepidium sativum | reverse complement strand
ATTTCTTAAGAGTTTCTTAAATTTTTAATAATAAAATAAGTTAAGAAACCCTTAAGAAACTCTTGATAATGGTGGCCTTAGTTGATGAAAAACAAGAAACCCATAACCTAATGATCCATAGAGAAATGTCTCCTATGATTTATAATGTCCATATTATGATATCTGTTAATAAAAAAAAGTAGGTAGTATAATATCACAATGAAAGATAGTTTTAAATTTGTCTTTAAAAAGCGTCTGTATTCATGATTCTATCTGGTGTAAGATGGGAGTTGGGTCACATCCGAAAAAGATGAGAGTTGGGACACATCTGAAGAAGATGGTGGTGTAAGCTCTGTCGACATCTGACTGATGCTAGATTCTAAGGAAGCACATAATTCTTGCAGTGAGGGCCTGTTGTTGTTGTTTGGTTCCTGAATTAATAAGTGTCTAGCCACATCACATACTACCTGAAGCTCTTCTAGATTAACATATGTGAGCTCTGGTTCAACGTCTGGCCATAAAAAGAACTCATTTGTCCATGGCTGGACTTGAGCATAGGCCAATGAAGCACAAGTCTTGAACCCAAAAAAAAAATTCTTTATATAAAATGAAAAAATTTGAAATTTTATTATTATGCTTCTAAGACTATAAGATAAACCCATTTTCCTTACAATATTTAGGGCCTCCAAAATCTCAGGACCATGCCTGCAACGAACATAAGGTAAGAATTTTGGTTAATACTAAGTTGGAAACAAATACATGAAGTTGTACTTTTACCCATTCATTATGTTTGTATGTACAATAAGGAGGATGCATTTGACGAATTATCTCGACCAAGAGGATGCCGAATGAGTAGTTTCCGGAGACATCGAGATGTGGGCTCTCGGAATTCGGAAGGACAACAAGTTGCATATACAAGGAAAAGAACTGTCACCAAGGTTAATAGCTAACTTTTTGAATAAAAGCTTCTCACTTTAGGAGTGTGATCATCTGACACGAGGATTGAATGTGAGCCAAGGACAGTAAATAGAGTTCAAGTACTTGATGTAGGTAATTGAGATCTCGGGCAGTACCGAGAATAAGCTTTTTACGTATTGCCCACAGTAAAGTGGAAAATGCTTCCATTTGAAGCATCCTAAAATACCAGAACCCTTGTAAAGGGACGGTCTTGGTGACAGTATCCAATTAGTCTTAAAGCGTTGTTGTGGTTTAGTCGAGCATACTTTGCTATCTGAGAGAGATGAGAAATACTATAAATCTCCAAGATTTGTACCAAAAACTTATCGATCAAGTAAACTAAGATGACAGTGATATACCATTTTTTTGTAATTACTCTGTTAAATAGCACTCCAATCTGCCTTATTAACACAAAGATTGAAGAAAGAAACCCTAGAAACATCGACTATGGAAACTCTCATATCATTTGGTGTAACTCTTAGATCGTATGGTGTGAACCTCCTTACATTTGGCGCCATACAACTATAAAGATTTGATATAGTAATGAATTCGTAACTGGTTTAAAAAAAAATCGGATAAACAAACCCCAGACATGAAACTGACCTCGTGGATTCACATTCCGAGATTCTCTTTTTAACAGAAACTGGTTTGATTCTGGGAGATCATGATATAGCAAATGGTGAATAATACAACATCAAGAAACCTCAGACAAAAGACCGAGAAGTAGAAGGACTATTTTGCAATTTCTAATAAGGCACATTTTCGGTTTTAAAACAGAAGGGAGAGAAAGTGAAGAACTCAACCATCGTTTATCGTTGTATTTCTCTTCTTGCTTTTCACTTTCTGAACTTGATAGTAGTTCATTGTTTCTCGGGGATTACGTCTAGGAGATCCGGGGGTGAGTTATTGAGATTGTTGTTTTATGAATGGCAATTTCGTAAGTTTCATTTCAATACCCGTTTCAATATATCTTACTGTAATTTCTATATTAAAGGTATCAGAGCTAATCGATCTTCGGAATCAATGGTGGAACCGAGACCTCTAACACGTTCACAAACCGCGATGCAAGAAGGAACGATCTCGATGGCGGATGAGCTGACGGCGAAACTCGAGAAGATGATTTCGAACCAACGAGAGCTGGCCTTGAAAGAACAACACCGACAGTTTGAAGAGCTGAAGCATTTGTATGAAGAGCAGAGAAAACATAACGCAGAGGTAAATTTGCGCATGAATCATATGAGCGATAATATGGCCGAGGTTTTTAATGTGGTTCAGGAGTTGCGGGAAGAAAATTTGAGTGCGAACTCCAGATCTTCCAGTGGAATCGATCCCGAAATAGACAAAGATTCTCCAGGAGTTAGAAAACCACATCATGTACCTAGTGTTACACTGGCTAAATCACCGGCGATAACACTGCAGGAGCAAATATTGGGGTCACTGTCAGGTACTCATGCTTTTAGAGGAACAAACAACACCTATAATAGCTTGTCTAGAATGGGTAGAATCGAGTTTCCCAGATTTGATGGGTTGCGTTATAGCGAATGGCTATTTAAGGCAGAGCAGTTTTTCTCAATCGACTCTACACCTGATGATCTTAAGGTTAAAATAGCTTCAGTTCATTTTGATGATGATGCTGCTCGTTTTCACCAATCTCTAATGCAGTCAGGTTATGAGTTTCTTCTTACTGACTGGGTTGGGTATAATATTCGATTGAAGGAGAGGTTTGTTATGGTAGATGATGATCCAATTGCAGAAATGAAGAAATTATATGAGACAAATGGTATTGATGATTACCATCAGAAGTTTGAGGCATTGAAAATTAGAGTGGATATGTCTGCAGATCAATTGTTGAGTAACTATTTGGCTGGTTTAAGACGAGACACACAAATGCATGTTCGCATGTTTTCTCCAAGAGACATTCGACATTGTTTGTTGTTGGGAAGGTTGTATGAATCTGCTCACCCTTACAAAGCCAGAGATGTAAGTGGTGGCTTGGTGGGTAAGGGAGAATTACCTTCAGTCCAAAGAAATAGTCCATTGGAGAAAAAACCAGTAGAAGAATGGAAAGGATACATGATGGAAAAAACTAAACCAACTTTTGTACCTTTTTTATCTGAAGCAGAGATGGAGGATAGGGGAAACAAACGATTATGCTATAGATGTGATGAAAAGTATACCCCAGAGCATTATAGGACTGCTCATCCTAGGAAGAAGCAGTTGTATTGTTTGGAGGTTGATAATGACAATGCATATTATGATTTCAGGAACAAGACAGAAGAAGATGACAAGGAGAATCTATCTAAGCTGCCTCAGATTTCTGTCAATGCTTTAACATGTCATCAAACCATGAGGGTTAAAGGAATTCATGACAAGAAACCGATTTATATTCTGCTAGATACTGGTTCAATGCATTATTTTTTGGACACAAAAGTAGCTAAGAGGCTGAGATGTGAACTCAAAATAGCAGGAATATCTCATGCTTCAGTTGTGGGAGAGGGAAATTGGGCATTATCGATAATGTGGATCAATTTATGTGGAAGTTTCATAATATTGATTTTTGTGATGATTTTATGGTGGTGGATTTGGGAGACTGTGATGCAGTACTTGGTGTTCACTGGCTGCAGAAATTCAGACCACTTACTTGGGATTTGACAAAGTTGGAGTTGAGTTTTGTGTATGAGAAAAAGAAAGTGGTGTTGAATGGTATTAAAAAAGGATATGTCCGAGAAGTTAAGGCCAGAAAATTAAGTGCTTATCAAGGTCAAGGTGCCCAATTATCAATGATCAATATTCGTAATCTCCAAAAATCTACTGATTAAGGAAGGTTATTCTCAGTTCACGCATAAGACACTGCTACTGTACGAGTAGTAGATTCGGTATTACAGGATTTTCAAAACGTTTTTGAAGAACCACAGACATTACCTCCATTAAGAGCCAATTTTGATCACACTAGACCCTCTGTTAGAGGGTTCCAATCCTGTGAACCAACGTCCTTACATGTATAACTTACATCAAAAGAACGAAGTAGATAAAATCATGGAAGAACTATTGGCAAATAGTACAATTCATAACAGCAGCATTCCTTATGCCTCACCGGTGGTTTTGGTTAAGAAGATGGATAGAACTTGGAGACTTTGTGTTGATTATCGGAAGCTAAATGGAATGACGGTTAAGGACAGATTTCCCATTCCCTTAATAGAAGACTTGATGGATGAATTGGGGGGGCTCCACCATATACTCAAAGTGAGATCTTAGAGCGGGCTATCACCAAGTTCAAATGGCTGCTGTAGACATTCACAAGACTGCTTTTAAAACACACACGAGACATTACGAGTATTTAGTAATGTCGTTTGGATTAACCAACGCACCCGCTACATTTCAAGGGTTGATGAATTGGGTTTTCAATTTTCTAAGGAAATTTGTGTTAATTTTCTTTAATGGTATCCTCATTTACAGCTCATCACGAGAAAAACATTGGGACCACCTTCGACAAGTTTTTTTGCCTCATGAAACAGCATAGTTTATATGCTAAGAGAAGCAAGTGTGCGTTTGCTATGGGAAAAGTAGAATATTTGGGGCATTACATCTCAGCTGAGGGAGTTTCGACTGATCTGAGTAAGGTTCAAGCAGTAAAAGAATGGCCTATTTCTACGAGTTTGAAATAACTCAGAGGATTTTTGGGTTTGGCTGGTTATTACAGGAGACTTGTCCGAGGGTTTGGGGTGCTAGCACGGCCTTTAACAGCGTTGACAAAAAAGATGCATTTGTGTGGAGTGAAGAAGCACAAACAGCTTTTGATATCTTGGAGAAAACGTTATGTGAAGCTCCAGTCTTAGCCTTACCACTTTTTGATCAACAGTTTGTTGTTGAAATCGATGCTTGTGGACAAGGCATAGGAGCAGTGTTGATGCAGAATGATCACCCATTAGCATATATTAGTAGACACCTCAAAGGTAAACAACTAACGTTATCTATATATGAAAATGAACTCTTGGCGGTTGTATTTGCAGTACAAAAGTGGCAACATTATTTGCTGCCTCAGCACTTTGTCATCAAGACTGACCAACGCAGTCTTAAGTACCTGCTGGAAAAACGATTAAACACTCCTATATAGCAATAATGGTTGCCCAAAATGCTGGAATTCGATTATGAAATTCAGTATAAACAAGGGAAAGACAACATAGCTGCTGATGCATTATCTCAGATAGAGGGCTCTGCAGTACTTCATATGGCAATGTCGGTATTAGAGTGTGATCTTATGAAAGATATTCAGTCATGCTACACTGAGGATGCAAATATTAAGACCATCATTGAAGCTCTAAAACAGAATGGGGATTCCAAGAAGCATTACACTTGGATGCATGACATATTGAGAAGGAAGAGTAAAATCGTAGTGCCACAAAACATTCAACTCCGTGACAAGATTTTAGAGTGGTTGCATTGTGCGGGTACTAGTGGAAATTCTGGAAGAGATGCTACTCATCAAAGGGTTAAGGCTCTGTTTTATTGGAAAGGAATGGTTAAGGACATCCATGCATATCTCTGAAGCTGTCAGGTATGTTAGCGTTGAAAATATGATTCACAAGCTTATCTGGTTCTCCTACAACCTCTTCTCATTCCAGATGCGGTATGGACTGATCTGTCTATGGACTTCATAGACGGACTCCCTCCTTCGTTTGGCAAAACAATCATTTTTGTGGTAGTTGACATATTCTCTAAGACTGCTCACTTCATGGCACTTACTCACCCTTATTCTGCAATTACAGTAGCTCAAGCCTTCTTGGATAATGTGTTTAAATTACATGGCTGTCCTAAGACTATAGTCAGTGATCGAGATTCAGTATTCTTGAGTGAGTTTTGGACTGAATTGTTCTCCTTACAAGGTGTTCAACTCCAGTATTCGAGCGCCTACTATCCTCAAAGTGACGGTCAGACAGAAGTGGTGAATAGAGGCCTTGAAACATACCTTCGCTGCATGACAAGCGATCGGCCTCACCTTTGGAGAAAGTGGCTTCCCCTAGCGGAGTATTGGTATAACTCTACACATCACACAGTGATCAATATGTCTCCTTTTGAAGCTGTGTATGGCCAGGCACCTCCTATTCACTTGCCTTATTTACCGGGAAAGTCCTAAGTGGCAGTCATAGCACGGAACCTTCAAGAGCGCGAGAGTATGTTACTGATCCTTAAATTTCATCTCCTTCGCGGTCAGCATCGCATGAAAGTGTTTGCAGACCAACATCAAACAGAACGGGACTTTGAAGTGGGTGATTGTATATGTCAAGTTACAGCCATATCGACATCAATTAGTGGTGGTTCGTGGTAATCAAAAGCTGGCTCCTAAATACTATGGTCCCTACAAAATTCTGGATAATTGTGGTCAAGTCGCTTACAAATTGGACTTACCGTCATCTTCTCTTATTCATTCGGTCTTCCATATCTCGCAGCTCAAAGTTCTCAAAGGTAATGTCCCTACTTCTACACAGTTACCTACTTTGGTTCATGGCGTGTTGGTGAAGGAACCAGATAGAATCTTAGAACAAAAAATGGTCAAACGCCAAGGCCGCGCCACTACTATGGTGCTAGCTAAATGAACTCACTTACCAGAGGAGGAAGCTACATGGGAGATACTTTTCTTGTTAACAAGGAAATTTCCAGATTTTAAACCTTGAGAACAAGGTTCTCTTAAATAGGGGGATTTGATACAGCAAATGGTGAATAATACAACATCAAGAAACCTCAGAAAAAAGACCAAAGACAAAGAAGTAGAAGGACTATTTTGCAATTTCTAATAAGGCATATTTCGGTTTTAAAACAGAAGGGAGAGAGAGTGAAGAACTCAGCCATCGTTTATCGTTGTATTTCTCTTCTTGCTTTTCACTTTCTGAACTTGATAGTAGCTCATTGTTTCTTGAGGATTCCGTCTAGGATATCCGGGGTTGAGTTATTGAGATTGTTGTTTTATGAATGGAATTTCGTAAGTTTCATTTTAATACCCGTTTCAATATATCTTAATGTAATTTCTATATTAGATCAATGCTCGACAACGTTAAACTCTGGTTGTGTTGAACGTGATACCTAATTTGCATCGGAGGGCTCTCCAAGAATCTGTGAATTCTCCTTGACCTTGTCGGAGAAAACACATTCGCCAAGAACATCATAGGGTTATAATTTTCATTCGGACAATCGCAGAGTTGGATCCGGCATGGAATCCCCTTGGTATTTTTGAAATCAACTCCTTCTCCACAGTCTTTTAATCTTTCATGATGTTGACTTTTGTCTGTGTCTGAGCAATACTATTTCAAAAGGCTTACGTTGACACAGAAGAGGACTCGAGGCTTTCTAAGACAAATATTGATTCCCCTGTTACTGTGTTGGAGGAGAAAGTTATAGACATCTACTTGAGGATTATTTGAATACCGTGGGAGACCAAAGTTATTTATAGTTTTAAAATTTTCCTTATATAACTACAAACATATCCAAATCGTATTAGATTGGATTGTGGGAGATTTCTTAAGAGATTGAGTGGGAGCATATGAAAAAGTTTGGAGTTTAGGATGCTTCTTGATGATATAACAGTTTATATAAGCTCTCTCTTTGTTAGTAAGAATCTGGAAGAAATTGTTGACGTTGTGAATTAAGTTCCGTTTACGGTTTGCCAAAGTGAAATTTGTATACAGATTACGGTTTCTTACTGGATACGGATGCTGGAATATAACATGGTTGATATCATTTAGGTCATTTCCACATTAATTGCAATAGATCTCACAATTAATATATGAGTTTTAAGAGAATATATTCAAGAGATTGAGAGATTTAGAGAAGAGGATAAAAATTGAGAGATATGAAAACTAGAGAATAAAGGAGTATTGAGAAGAAGAGGTTTCTCTTTTTTAAAGAAGCAATGTTGTGTTACAAAAGATATATATAGACAAAGGAATGTAAACCTAACTTATACAAACACATATATTTTGAAAATGTGAGTATATGCACATGTGACTCTAAGTTACTTGAAGTAGTAACACATTGAGGCTTTTCTTGAAAGTGTAAAGGAAACCACTCCTCCTTTAGCTCCAACAGCTACAATGTCTTAGGATGATCATGTGACTTTTGTTAGTTACATCTTAACCACATGATTCATTCTTAACCAAGTAGTTACTTAATTAAGTTCAACACTCCCCCTCAAGCTTGAATCTATAATGTGTATCATTATTGATCAAGCTTGAAAGTTATGACTCCCCACCTCATTAAAAACCTTAGTGGAAAACTCATTGGGATAAAACCGACAAAGGGAAAAAGAGTATGGATCATGGTCACGGTTTGGAGATCTCCACCAATCCAAGTTTTGTGTATATGAAATCACACACCTTGAAACTTTCGGCTTTCGCGAATATATCGGCTAGTTGATCCGAGCTTCTTGTATAGCATGGTAAGATCACACCTTGTTCAATATTTTCTCTAACCTTATGACAATCCACCTCGATGTGTTTGGTTCTTTCATGAAACACTGCATTAGATGCAATGTGAATGGCAGCTTGGTTATCAAAGTGCATCGTAATTGGCTATTATGATTCAACTCCCAAATCCTTAAGGCCTTCAAACATATGAGTTAATATGTGAGGTTCCTTATAGTTCTATACTCGGCTTTGGCACTTAAACATGACACAACCTTTTGCTTCTTGCTTTTCCAAGTTACTAGATTGCCTCCAAGAAACACGCAATACCCGGTATTAGACTTGCGGTCTTGTCTATCTCCGGCCAAATCCGCATCACAATATCCAATAAGTGTTGTGTCTTTGTTTTGGCCCATCCATATACCATGTTCGGGTGTGCCTTTGAGGTACCTTAGGATCTGATCCACCATGTTCCAATGACATTGTTTTGGACCATGCATATGTTGACTCACTTGGTTGACTGCAAAACGCAGATCCGGCCTTGTTATGGTAAGATAAATTAGCTTACCAACCATTTTCCAGTATTTTTGTACATCTTCGAAGGGTTCGTCATCTTTCTCCCCCTTGCACGTTGCTTGGTAGACATCTTCAAGAGGAGTAGAAGCTTTCCATGTACCTACATCACACTCATTCAAAAGATCAAGTGTGTACTTCCTTTGAGAAAGAAAGAGGCCTTCTTGAGAACGACACACTTTGATCCCAAGGAAGTACTTCATATTGCCTAAATCTTTAATGTCAAATACATAATTAAGGTGTGCTTTGATACCTTGTATACCATCTTGATCGCTTCCCGAAATGAGTATGTCATCCACATACACAAGAATAACAATAATACCTTGTTTACCACATGACTTGTGAAGAGTTCATAGCCAGCCTCGAACTTTGTAAACCCATGATCACGCAATGTATGACTCAACTTATGGTACCAAGCTTTCGGGGATTGTTTGAGGCCATAGATAGCTTTTCTTAACCGTAACACATTACTGGGTTTAACAATGTGTTCTAGGCCCGAAGGAGGATGCATATAAACTTCATCCTCAACCTCGCCTTAGAGAAACACATTCTTGACATCCATTTGCCACAAAACCCAGTCAAGGTTAGTCACTAAAGATAATACAACACGTAATGTATGAATCTTGGCAACCGGGGAAAATGTGTCATTGTAGTATTCTCCATAAGTCTGAGTGAAGCCTCTAGCCACAAGTCTCGACTTGTGTCATTCAATCGTCCCGTCACAATTGTACTTAATTGTGAAGATCCACCGAGTAGTCACAACTTTCTTTCCTAGAGGGAGTTCGGCTTCAAACCATGTGTTGTTCCGAACCTTGGCTCCATCTTCATCACTAATGGAATTATACTATACCTTATGCTTTTGGCTTCTTCATAATTACTTGGTATGGTATGTTGCTCAAGTTGTGTAATGAATGCTTGATGTTCTAGAGGGACATGGATCATGGTCCACGCAACTTGGTGGGGATGAGCTACTGCGATGTTGTTGAAGTAGAATTGAGAGTTATCCAAATGGGAGGAAGCCTTGCGTATCCTTGTACTTTGCCTAAGTGTGACTGGTTCTGCTGCGGCCATATATAGATCGGCTCTGGCCACGTCCAGTTTGGCTGCGTCTTGGACGACTATGATCATGTTTGGGTTGGTCGTGACCACGTCCGAGTCGGCAGCGACTATGTCCGGGTCAACCACGACCCTATCTGGATCGACTGCGACCACATTCAGATTGACCACAACTACATCATGGTCGACCGTGACCCGAGAAGATTGGTTATCTTTCTTGTCACCCCATCCTCATTCACTAGTTCCTTGGGGGCCTCCTAGAGGTATCCTAAGCCTTTCCAAAACCATTCGAAGCCCCATTGCCCGATCAGAAGTGTTGCCGGTGATATCTTGAAGACTAGTCCAATCTTTAGCATCGTGAAATCCTTTTTTCTCTATAAACTTGGCATCTTTTGACACCATAACTCTGCTTGTTTCTGGTATGTAGCATTTGTATCCTTTTTGTGTGATGGAATAGCCAATGAACATGCCCCTAACACTCTTGGCCTCGAGTTTGTGTCTTTGTTCTCCTAGGATAAGGGCAAAAGGCACACATCCAAACACATGTAGGTGATCAATGATAGGTTTGGTTTTGTTCAATACCTCAAAAGGAGACACGTCATGGAGTACTCGGGTAGGAATTCGGTTAATTAAATAACATGCAGAGACAACCGCATCACCCCAAAAATGTTTAGGATTGTTTGTATGAAACATCATCGACCTAGCCACTTCCATAAGATGTCGATTCTTGCGTTCATCAACTCCATTTTGTTGTGGGGTATATGGGCAAGTCGTTTGATGAATGATGTCGTGTTTCACAAGGAATTGTTGAAATGCACTGCTCATGTATTCTCCTCCATTATCCGACCTTATGATTTTGATCTTTGCACTGTATTGATTAACAACATAAGTTTGGAAGTTAATGAATGCTTCTAAAACTCGATCTTTAGTTGGTAACAAGGTTATCCAAGTAAATTTTGATTTTTCATCAATAAATGTAACAAAATATTTATGTCCTTCTCTAGATTCATATGGAGATGACCACACATCCGAGTGAACGAAGGTCAAAACAATTTTCATAAACAGTTACTGATTTAGGAAAAACAGATTTTCAATGTTTACCAAGGATACAAGCTTTACAAGAATCATTTTTAAATATAAAATATTTGGTAATAATAGATTTAAAGCACGAGAATGTGGATGCCCAAAACGAGCATGCCACAACTTATCATGTTCAAGACTACAACTAGAACTGAAAACATTAAAGGAATAAGAACTAGATAAGTTTGTATTGAAAGATAAACTAAGATTGTTCTTGATGTCATCCAACAAGTATAATCCATCTTTGGTTATTCCTTCTCCAAAATTCTGACCACTCCCAATATCCTGAAAATAAAACTTGTTAGGATCGAATATTGCATTTTAAGCCATTTACTGCCTTATACACACTTAACAAGTTCGATTTAAATGTAGGCATATAAAAGGCTTCTGAATTCTTATCATATAATCGTAAATTGCCTACTCCTTCAATGGGAACATGTTTACTATTAGCTATCACAATATTCCCTAGGGCAGGTTTAATATCTCTTAATAAATTCCTATTACTAATCATGTGGTGAGATGCCCCATAATCTACTACCAATGGTTTAGTAATTTTTGAAACATAAAAAGAGTTACCGGACTCCTTTAAAGCATTGATTGATTTTATGAACTCCATAAGCTGGGTTCAAGTTCATCATCATTCCAAATACCTTTTCTTGCCCAAACTTCTCATGAAGAATTATTGGATCCACCGTAAATGGCATAAGCATCTCAAGTTCGGCCTAATAAGATCTATACTTCTCAAACCATTGAGTGAACTCCATACCTTCTTACTTGAGGTTGTTAATAGACTTTTTAACTTCATAGACTCGACTAATATTGGAGAGATTTCCATATACCCATTTTAGAGAGTCCCAAAGTTCCTTAGCATTCTCACAATAAGAATAGGCTTCATGGATGGATGGATCAAGCGAGATTTGGATAATGACTAAAGAAACTTGATCCTCTTGGTACCACTTTGCTTCATCTTCTCCAGCTGTAACTTCAGCACTCACGTCTCTCTCCTTTTCCTTTGCCTTCAAACTAACCAAAACTGCCTTATTTGGAACTCCTTCTTCAATGTGAGCCCAAAGCCCTCGGCTTTTTAAGATAGTAGTGACAGTTCTTGACCACCAGAGGTAATTAAAACCTTTAAGAACCACATGAAATCCTAAAAACTTCAAGTTTTCCATCACTTTTCGAAGATGCACCCTTTAACCCAATGGTCCGAGAAAAAGCTTCAAGAACAACAATGGAGGATTTTTCGAAAATGAGAGATATTGGGACATTGGTAAGAGAAAAAATTAGCCTTGAATGAACTTGGCTCTGATACCATGTGAGTTTTAAGAGAATAAATTCAAGAAATTGAGAGATTTAGAGAAGAGAATGAAGATTGAGAGGTATGAAAACTAGAGAATAAGAGAGTATTGAGAATAAGAGGTTTCTCTTTCTTAAAGAAGCAATGTTGTGTTTACAAAAGATATATATATAGACAAAGGAATGTAAATCTAACCTATACAAACACATATATATTTCGAAAATGTGAGTATATGCACATGTGACTCTAAGTTACTTGGAGTAGTAACACACTGAAGCTCCTCTTGAAAGTGTAAAGAAGACCACTCCTTCTTTAGCTCCAACAGCTACAATGTTTTAGGGTGATCATGTGACTTTTGTTGGTTACATCTTAACCACATGATTCATTCTTAACCAAATAGTTACTTAATTAAGTTCAACATAATATTCCTATAAGCCAAATTCTTTTTGATCGCTATATATCTTATAAATTTTTCCAATAAAATGCTCAACTTTTTTAGGACATTCTTTTATTTTCATTTTATTTAAACTAATTCAAATTTTTATAAGTTTTAGTTTTTACTAATATATAGATTTAGAGAAGTAATGAACAGAACATAAAGGTAATTTAAAATAATTTGATGAATATTAAAAAACTAATATATATATATATATATAGGATACATACCTTGTTTGAATAATAAAATAAAGATTTCTAATCTTATAACAACAAGTTTGTTGATAATTAGCTCTCATAGTTATAGGGTTATGTACATAATCTTTTTTCTAGTTTACTTCAATGTCTAGATATCCCACTTAGCGCAACTCTAACCTGTAAATAACACCACATTTAGTTTTAGTGTTTTACTTTTTTAATCTTTAACCATAACAATAAGAGATTTACTTAAAGATATATTTTAAGTGAGTTGAATTGAAGTGGCAAATCATTTGCTATTTAAACATGAATTTAAAATCTTATGTTATTGTACTAACGATTTTATAAAACACAATTAGATCAGCTGATTGAAATAAATTTAAAGGTGTGACTTTAAGTAATTCTAAGACCATCTGCAATAGGAGTCTCTCATAAAAATACATTAAATAATAAATATATTTTATTGAGAAAATTTCTCAAAAAATAAAAAAGTATTATTATTTAGGATTTAGAGAGACTCCTACAATTAAAGTATTATTATTTATTATCATTATTACTTTAGAGAGGATTTTGTGAAAGACTTCCATTACCGATGCTCTAAAAGAAATATTTTTAGATGTGTTATTTGGAGGTTCGAGTTGTGGTGACGACGCTTAGAGTAGTTGGAGACCTTACGAAACTTTTGTCTGTAGATTTCACACTTAACGTGGACTTGATAGACTAGCTACGACTTGGAGAAATCAACGAGAGAACCTAGTTATCCACTTAGCTTATTCCCAAATGCATCTCCACCCGTTGCCGCGTCATCTTGATGGCTTCGGTCACTTCATCCCCACAGCCTAAATCCAACATGTTGTTGTGCTTTTATCTCACAAACAATTACATTATTTGTCAACAAGATCACTATAAAATAAAATTCTTACATCTTAGAATAATAGATAATACACATGTTATATGAATAACATATAAACTATCCGTTAACTCATATTTTATTTAACATATGATAAATGCGCTAACATATAATATATATATTATTTAGATAATATATGTGCTAACACATAACATATATACTAATCAAATATATGTTGTTCTCTCTGTATCACTATAAGTGATGTTTAAAGTAATGACACACATTAAAAAAGTTTATGAAATATATATTTTAACCTTCTTTCTCATTGTTTAATCTTCATTTTAGTAATTAAAAAAAATTACGGTAGATCATTTTTACGTCCTAAAACTCAATGACCCGATATTGCATTAATCTTAGTTACTAAATATTAAGATAATCACATTTTCCATGACGAAGACAGATTTTTATGCACCATAAATGGTTATTTCGTTTAGTCAAATTTCCTTTCGTGAGTTAAAGATGATTAATACACGTACAAAAAAGACTTCATGTTAACAAAGATTTTAAAACTTTTAAACATGGAGCCAAATCAAAGAGATTAAAATATTGTATTGGAGCCAAACTTCAAACTGATGATACCTATATATATTGACTAATCAACCAACAAATGAGTCACAATATCATTCATGAATCTAATTTTGATTTGAATCTTCCATCTATAAATGATTATAGAGAGTTTTCGTTTGATTTAAATGAACTGAACAAAGAAAGTTTCAATAATGAGAACAATGATTTTCCATTCAATATTAATTCAACCCCGTGCAATGAAAATCTTTCAGAAGTATATCCATGTATATGTTGTGTTTGTTTTCTATAGTTTTTATATATTTTTTGTTTTAGAAATTGTATAGTATTGTAACAAAAACAAAGACGGTTGGTTTTTATGTTTATTTGCCCATAACATAATTTTCTTTTACTTAGACAATAAATAATACTTTCTACAAACAATATATTTACCATTTAAATGTACGAGTCACTGGTATGTTTGAGATGTTCAGTTTTGCTGTTGCTAAATTATTATTATAATATGCAGAATGTGCACAAGTAGAACTACATGGAGTCAACAGAAATCTCACAAACAGAGAGATGAGTGATATACAATGCTTTTCTAGAGAGAAGTAATAATGGGGATTTAAAAAAGCATCATAAATGAGAAGTCTCTCATTTGTTTTTGGTACCAATCCTAACATTATAACGAATATGGCAACGAGCAAAAGACACTGGATCTTGGAGCTGTCAATGTATCCCACAAAAGATCAGGAAATTGTGGAGGTAAGAAAATTCCACTAGATTTGAATCGAATTGCTGATACTTTGCTTCAAGAAAGAACAACTCTATTGTTGTTTTCAGAGGTTGTGGATATGAGTATTACGACTTTACATAGACGTGTCAAAGAAGGTACAAGTCGACGTCATACTAATGCCATCAAACCAATCTTATAAGATGAGAATATGGAAGATCGGCTAAAATTTTGCCTCTCTACGGTAGATAAATATACTTTTGATCAATGAACCAAATTTTTTTGATATGTACAATATTATACATATTGATGAAAAGTGGTTTTACATAACAAAGAAATTAGATAAGTATTATCTATTTCCCACAAAAGATTAGTTGTATGGTACATGTCAAAGTAAGAACTATATTGGAAAAATGATGTTTTTGGCTACAATGACTAGACCAAGATTTGAGAAGAAGGGCATGAAAAAGTTTCTTGAAAAATATGAGTGTTTCCATTTGTTACTTTGGATCATTCTAAAAAACAAAGCAAGCATAAAGATGTTGGAACATTAAAGTTAAAAGCATCGACGTCTGTGAATATAGAAGATATAAAAACATATCTAATTGAAAAAGTCATTATGATTATTCAAGAGCGGGAAAAACTATCTTTATTCAATAAGACAATGTAAGAACACTTTGATGATAAAAACTCAAATAATGACTTTAATATCTGTTCGATGTGTCAACCACCAAATTTATTGGATCTAAACATTTTTAGTGTCATTCAATCGCTACATTACAAGAATCATTTATGAAAATTGGAAGGTCAAATAAATATAAAAATACCACGTATGTAAAAATCTAGACTCTCGAGTTTTGACCATTTGACCATTTGATGCTCCATTGTTTTGACCATTTGATGCTCCAAAAACGACAACATCCAGATGATCAAATACTAAAAACTGACTTCCTCATATATACGTTTGTTTCAAATCATAGTGATTACTAGGCCTGCGATTTTCGATCGGTCCGACATTTCCGAACCGAACCGAACTGTAAATACGGTTTTCGGAATGAGTTCGGAATGATGGTTTAGGGGAATTGGTACTATTCGAAATATGCAATCGGTTATAGGTTAATTCGGTTCGGTTAACCGAGTTCAAAGCGAAGTATATAAACTAATTTTCTTAACCTAATTCATCAAAAACTTAACCTGAAAAAAAAAAACCCTCAGCGGCCGCGAAGAAGGCGATTCAAAGTTCCATCTTCTGAGCGACTCTCAGGCAAGCCTCCGACGATGATAAGACGAGTCTTCAACGTCACGGCTTACTCCAGGTAACTTCTTCACTCTTTCAATCGATTTAATCGGTTTTAATCGACTAGGAAAATTATTAGGGTTTCAAATTTTTTTGAATCGATTGATTAATTAGATTATGCTTATTGTTTAATCGTTTGTAATCTGAATATTTTGATGTTTCTGAGATTGTAGGAAGATTATTGTTGACTTCGGCAAACAAAATCCGAAATCCCCAAATCGACCCAAGCCAAAAATCAGGTAAGTTCTTCAATTCGACGTTGATCTTTTAGAGATGTTAGGTAGGTAGGATGTGAATCACTATGGTTGTTTATCTGAAAATTTGAAATCATAAAAATTAAACTAATGTAGATTTAGAAATCAAACTAACACGATTTTAAAATCAACCTAAAAGGATTTTCAAATCAAAACTACTAAACTTAATATAAGATAAACATACTAGTTTTATGTATGTATAATATAACAATACAGAAAATAATTAAGAATTAGATTAAGTGAAGAATTAGTTTTAAAACAATGAAAAAGATGATTAAATGAAGAATTAGATTAAGTGAAAAACTTATGTGTTTTTGTTAGATGGTAGTCTAGTAGTTTCTGTTTGAATTGTGTTAATTATGTGTGTGAATTGTGCTAATTGTGTGCATTGTGCGCACCTTGATTGTGATCAAATCACAATGAAGGTGGTATTCGTATACCAAATGCTCGTATTAATTTAGTATACAATTAGAATTAGTAAATAAGTTAGAAAAACAAAAAAAGAAAGGGGGTTAATAATGGATTCGTTAGCAGTAAAGATGTCTGCTCATTCAGACAACAATGTCAACAACATAGAGGAAGAGGTTAATAGAGAGCCTTCAGTCACGGGTAAAAGGGCAGCTACAGATCACTCCATGTTTGGAACGCCAGCCAAACCTAAGAAGAAGACTGGACATAGGGCAGAGGTTTGGCAACACTTCACACAGAAAGATGACAATCTTGCAGTCTGTACCTGCAAGTATTGTGGTGCTGAGATTGGTTGTGACAACAAGAAGACATGAACAAGTAGTATGAGAAATCACATATTAAGATGCAAGATGTATAAGGCATTTTTAGAATCTGGCACACAGAAGGTGTTAGCAAGTGATATTAGTGGGGCAGTGACCACCGTGAAGTATGACAAGCATCTCTTTAGGAGATCTGTTAATGAGATGATCATCTTGAATGAGTTGCCTTTCTCATTCGTAGAATTAGAAGGGTTTAGGAGATTTTGCCACATCTACTTCCCCTTTACAATGTCCACTGTAGGAAGACAACAACAACAGACATATTTCCAATGTATATGGAAGAGAAACAGAAGCTTAGGAGCATATTTGGGTGTGCTGGGAAGAGAGTTAGTTTGACAACAGATATTTGGGTGGCTCCAACAACATCTTGTAGTTACATGGTTGTAACAGCACACTGGGTTGATACAAATTGGGTGATGCAAAAGAGGATCATTAGCTTTAAGCATGTCTTAGATCATAAAGGAGAGACAATTCCAAAGAATTTAAGCCAATGTTTAAATGAGTGGGGTATTGAGGGAGTTTTCACAGTCACAGTTGACAATGCTAAAGGAAATGACAAAGCTTAAGAGTTGTTCTCAAACAAGCTGAGATTGAAAAGCCCTTCTGCCTTAGTTAGGGATGGGGAATACTTGCATATGCGTTGCTGTGCACACATCCTAAACTTAATAGTTAGGGATGGTTTAAGTGTGAAAAGTAGTATCACTGCTATTAGGAATGCAGTGAAATATGTTAGATCATCTAGTCCAAGATTACACTCATTTCAGATGCGGGTGTTGTCTGGAGAAGTTACAAGGGGCAGCTTGACAATGGACTGTGCAACAAGATGGAACTCAACATATCTTATGTTGACAGCTGCCCTGAAATTAAGGGTAGGCTTTGAGAAGATGATGGCGGAGGATAAGTTGTTCTCTCTC
>JAKUCM010010049.1:0-18150 GCA_023374145.1 Lepidium sativum | reverse complement strand
TTAAAAACAGAGATAGTGCCTTAATACATTACCAAAGATGTTTTCCATTTTATTTTCTGTAAAATATTTTGTCTATAAAAAATTGAATAGAAAGATATTAGATGTAAAAAAATCATTTCTATTATTAAATAATATATATAACACAAATTTTAAACTATATCATATAAAATAACATGTTTATTTGAAATTGAATTTTGCATTAAAAACAACTGCAAATGTAGATTAACAAAATCTTTTAACAAAAAAATGTAGATTAACAACTTGACCAAACTAACTTCTTCTAGAATTATTCATTTTATTACTATTACTACATTCAGCAAAACCATTTAGCTAGAAAGTGGTTCAATAGTAAATTTTAATATATATTCCAACCAACAAAAAATCAATACATTAATGCAGGTATGGTCACAACCATTAAAAGTCCATATGATACATGCATGAATGTCTTTTGTAAGTTTCTTAATTTTATGATGAGTAATCATGAGTAACAAAAATTAGATTCCAAAAATAATGATTATAAATTAATCCTTCCTGTAATAAATAAGCTATGGGGTCTTTGACCATGTTATAAAGCTAGATATTACAGAATTTGCCAACACAAGGTAATTTAGTTAAAAATATATGAATAATGTCAAAACTACTTTAGATGTTGTCGTCCTTTATTTGGTAAAAAGTCAAACTTTTAGTTTCAAAACTAGATTCAAATGTATACACATGTTGACTCTTTTTCTTCACTTTTTCTTTTTCAGGGATTTACCCTAATAGTTTTACCAAAAAACTCTTTATTCAATCAATGAAAGGATACAGACTTTTGTTTTTTTTTTTTTAAATATAGGCATTTAATATGATATGTATTTATACGATTTATTTTATTTTTGTAACATATACTATTAATTTTATATTTGTTAAATTTATCGTATTTACTTGGATTATTCTTGTTGCCAAAAAAATATAACCCCATTATGTAAAATTTGATAATTTAAATTATAAATTAAATTTAAACGATGTAATTATTAATAAAAATTGTAGTTTATTAGTTAATAAATTTACTCTAGTTTGATTATTTTTGAATTATACTAAAATTAAAGAAAGAAATTTCCTTAATTTTTATTGAAAATGGAAAATTAGTCTGTGTATTGAAATGTATTAGAAAATGGTAATAAATTGCAACTTGTAATGCAAAAAAAAGAAAAAAAAAAGGAAAGCGTAGAAATTATATATATAAAAGCATGGTTTTCTCTTCTGGTGCTGACACATCAGTAATTTAATTTCCCATAATCAATCAATAGCATTATCAGATTAAACACACATCATATAAGTTAAAACGACATCATTATAAAAAATTAACCTACTCAAATTCATACAATTCTGTGAAACAAAAATTAACCTTCCCTCCACTACTTTTTCGATCAATATGCTTAACAAATAAATGATTCTCACCTAATGTATAATTTCGTTTCCGCCTAATCGTTGGTCCATGAGGCCATAATACATGCTAAACCAGAGGTCAATAATTTTGCCTTATTTCCAAACTTTAAAAAACCGCACCTGCTTCATCATTCTCTCTGGAAATTTTCCCCTGAAAGGGGGTTTTCAAAAATATCAATATATCAAATTGATAACTAAGATATCAATAAGTTCATCAGTTCATACAGGTTTTCAAGTAACCATCATTTATGCATGAGGACTCGATGTGTGATATCAAACCAAGAACAATGCTCGCAGAATTGTTTGAGACAACGGATCTAATCATATGGGATGAAGCACCAATGGCACATCATCACACTTTTGAAGCATTAGATCGCACATTAAAAGATATAATGAGTTTTATCGACCCAGATGCAGAAGCAAAACTATTTAGGGGAAATACTATTTTGTTAGGTGGAGATTTCAGACAAATATTACCAGTCATCTCACAAGGAAGAAAACAAGATACAATTCTCGCAACACTTAATAGATCTTACATTTGGCAAAGTTGTTACGTTGCCACCCTTACCAAAAACATGAAAGTGAAGCAAGATGAAAAAACTTTATTGCATGGATTTTACAAGTCGGGAATGGCGAGGCTAAAAGTGTCAATACTCTGAACAAAGCGTCTCTAGAAAATTACTACATAGAGTTCAAAGACACATTACTCTTGGAAAAAGGAGAAAACTCAATGAGAGAAATGCAGGAAGCAACATTCCCAAATCTCGAAAAATCTTTCCAAAACCGTGCATATATGCGAGGTCTTGCCATCATAAAACCAAGGAATGAAACTGTTGATAAGTTAAATAATTTCTTCTTAGCAAAAATTGGAGGTGACATGAAAGAGTATCTTAGTGTTGACAGTATCGCCGATGATGATGACCTTGATAGAGTTAATCTTGTATACACTGCATAGTACCTATATGCACTCAAGTGTTTGGGATTACCAAATCATCACGTACCTTTGATACAGTATGCCCCAAATATATTGTTAAGAAACATAAACCAAAAGCAAGGTTTATGCAATGGGACTAGACTGCTTGTTACTCATTTAGGTGAAAAAGGTACTTGAAGCAGAGGTACTAACCGACACCAATGTAAAGAAAAAAGTGCTTATACCAAGGATCATCATGACAACGACAAATACAAATTTTCCATATAAAATGTGAAGACGACAATTCTCTGTTAGAGTTTGTTATACAATGACAATAAACTATAGTCAAGGCCAAAGTTTACAAAATGTGGGTATCAATCTACCCAAGCATGTATTTAGTCATGACCAACTATATGTTGCTTTATCTCGCATCACATCAAAAGAAGGACTACGAATTTGGAGTGCCACTACACAAAAGGAAAACAAATCAGCCATTAAAAATGTCGTATACAAAGAGATTTTCAACAATCTTCACTATCATGCCACATGTAATTTCATTTACAATAAATACCCATATTAATGTACGGAAGACTTCAATGTTGTAATTTTAGTGGTTCTATATTCTATAGAAAGGAACCGAGAAGAACAAGTTCAACCACTTGAACATGGCCAATATTCATTAAAATAGTCTCAACTTTTAACAAAAGATTCAGCCAAAATATTGGTCATCAATATTTAAAAAATTTATTTCTCTTTCTATAATAAACCTCTCAGAGTTTTCCCAAAATTTTAAAAAATTGCAACAAAATGACATAAATTAAAAAGGATCCCGCTGCGTAGCGCGGTCACTCACCTAGTGGGTTTAACGAGAAGGCTTTTGATTTTTGGGAAAACTCTTCAACATCTCACACTCTCAACAGAAACCTGAAAAGACTCTCAAATTCAATTTATCTCTCTTCTCTCTTTCTCGAGTCGCGTTTCTTCTTTGCTTGTAGACATCTTCACGGATTTTCAGCTGGGAACTTGTCACTTCCTCGGACCTTTTTGCTCAAGAGTGAGCTCAAGTGGCGAAGAACAATCTCACTTCAATCTAACTCCCAGATCCGAGTTTATATCTCTTAGGTATTTCTCTCCTTTCTTCTATTCGCGTCTCTTTGTTTAAGCTACTGATTTGGAATACGTGTTTTGGCTTTTGAGCTGAGTTCTTAGGGTTCTCGATTTCGTCTCTTGTTTAAGGAGTTTTTAAACTGTATTTAATGGTATTTGTTCTTTCTCTGGCGATGTTCTTGGATTGACTTTATAATCAGAAACTCTGTTTCAAATTTTATTTGTTTTTCTTTTTCATTTTCAGGGTGTATGCTGAGCATTTTGCTCCATTAATGGGCTGCTGCTATCATACGGATCGGGATTTGCGACTACAGTGTTTTGCTGGTTACATTGTTCATCCATTTGACGTTTCGTAGAAGTTTTGTTCTTCTTCTAATTTTCGCATTCGAGTTTTAAGAGATTTTTGCGTATGGAGAGCTTCGAGAGAGCTTAAATTTCGATCATAAATTGGTAACAGTAATATTCTTTGCCGTGTGATGGGTGGGCTTTGTTCGAGGAGTTCCTCTGTAAATAATGCTCCTGGTGGAAGCTTTGCACATGTAAATGGTCATCTGAATAATGGCTTCAATAATGGCTCTGAGGTGGATTTTCAGTCCGGTGAAGTTGAACACAAAGATACTGATCCTTCTCCTGTGAGAGAGAATGTGGAGGATGATAAGCCCACATCAGAAACGTTTTCCTTTCCCAATTTGAACAATGTCTCTGGTGGATCTCATCCTCAAAATATCGAGGATGGAATTCCCCGACTATCAAGGGTTTTATCTCAGAAATCTAGATCCATTAAGTCTAGGCAGGCTGCTGTGGCAAAGGTACATACTTTTGAGTCCAATTTATCTTTTTGATGGTCTCCTGTAGACTTGGACCTGAGTAAGGTGTTTTTCTGTGTAATAGGTTTCGGAAGTAAGCTCTCTGTTGGGGAGGGTTGGCACTATGGGACTTGGTAAAGCTGTGGACGTATTGGACACACTGGGGAGTAGCATGACAAATCTAAATCTTAGTGGGGGATTTAGTTCTGCGACGACAGTGAAAGAGAATAAGATCTCAATCTTGTCTTTTGAAGTCGCTAACACTATCGTTAAAGGCGCTAATCTTATGCATTCTCTTTCAAAAGATAGCATCACACATTTAAAAGAGGCAGTGTTACCTTCAGAAGGTGTTCAAAACCTGATATCGAAAGACATGGATGAACTGTTGAGAATAGCTGCTGCAGATAAAAGGTAACAGTATATGACAGTGTTCTGTTTGATGATGTGTACTCTTTGCACTTGTTTTAATTTTTAGTTTGGAAATAAGCTGATTATTAATCGTAAGTAGGGAAGAGTTAAGGATCTTTTCTGGAGAGGTGGTGCGTTTTGGGAATCGTTGCAAGGATCCCCAATACCACAATCTGGATCGCTTCTTTGACAGGTTCCAATATGATTCTGTCACTTTGGTCAGACAATAGGTCTATTCTTTTTGGAAAGTATCTGACCTTTCATTAGTTCTGTGTTAAGATTTAGGTTGGGCTCTGAATTTACACCTCAGAAACATTTGAAACAGGAAGCAGAAACCATAATGCACCAGCTGATGTCATTTGTTCATTTTACAGCAGTACGTCTGTTTATGCAAATTGGTGATACTTGGTCCTGCTTGAGTCTCTCAATGGAGATTTACTCTGCTTATCTGTTATGTTTCAGGACTTGTATCATGAACTTCATGCACTGGATCGGTTTGAACAAGATTACCAGCGTAAACTCCAGGAAGAAGAGAACCCTAGCACAGCACAACGAGGTAGGTACCAAAATGTTATAATCGACTAAAATCTATTGGATGTATCTTAGGGAATTCATTGTGTAACTTCACACTCTATTGGATGTATCTTAGGGAATTCATTGTGTAACTTCACACTCTATTTTCTTTCATTTGGTAGTCATCGTTCTAAATTCTTTTTAATATTTGCTATTTTTACATAAGGTGTGGGAGATACCCTCACTATCTTGAGAACTGAATTAAAGAGTCAGAAGAAGCATGTAAGAAACTTACAGAAAAAATCTCTATGGTCTAGAATCTTGGAAGAGGTAAGCGCTGCTAAGTGTTAACAAATAATATTTCCTTTCTTGAGAAGTTGCTCAGCTCATCTGGATTTTATTGTTAATACTAATAATGCTTAGGTGATGGAGAAACTCGTAGATGTTTTCTTTTTCTTGCATTTGGAGATTCACGAAGCCTTTGGTGGTGCGGGTGAGGCTCAATTATTGGATAAAGCATTTTATACATAAGCTTCTAGGAAGATGGATGATTAAGAGTTTTATATGTATCAGAATGAAACATGAGCTTACTAAACATGATCATTCTACCTGATATGCAGATCCTGATAAGCCTGCAAATGATCCGGCAATCAATCATAAAAAATTGGGCTCTGCTGGTCTTGCCTTACATTATGCAAACATCATTACTCAAATTGATACTCTTGTAAGTTATTATGCTTTTATCATTTAGTTCGATTTTCCGTGTTTTGCCTGTTGTCCAAATTTTAGCTGTCTGGGAATGCTAATTGTATGTTTTTCAGATCGAGTGGTTGATAATCTACAACCAAGCACTAGCAGTTATAATATGATTGAACCCATATCGACGTCGTTTGTAGAATTCTTCAAATTAAGTTGTTATCTCATTTCATTGAGCAGGTGTCCCGGTCTAGCACTATGCCTGCAAGCACAAGAGATGCTTTGTACCAAGGTTTACCCCCAAGTATAAAATCTGCTTTACGCTCCAGAATACAGTCCTTCCAGCTTAAAGAAGAGGTATAAGTATTGTTCATAGTCCCCATAATGTTTTTGTGCTGACTTTACGACGTCCACTGTTACGTAAAATATTATTTGTATGCCTGCTCACTGCACTATATTCTGATTTGTTTTGACCAGCTCACTGTTCCTCAAATAAAAGCTGAAATGGAAAAAACGTTGCAGTGGCTTGTGCCTGTTGCTACAAACACAACGAAGTAAGCTTTTGCTATGTTTTCTTTCTGGTTACCATGCTTTTTCGTCATCACTAGACCTTCCGGTCTCACATAAACCATTTATTTTTTCCCGTGTCAATGAACATGTTATCTTTCTGGATTTTCTGTCAACTAAAGTGTGTTACCTGACGAAACCCCGTTGGTTACAATTTTTAAAGTAAGCTAGACTTATTCTTCTGTCATTTTTGTTTTCTCAACTAGAGCGCATCACGGGTTTGGATGGGTTGGAGAATGGGCAAGTTCGGGGTAAGCCCTGAGAACAAGTTGATTCTTAGGCTATTTTCTCTTTGTGCTGTTTTTATATGCATACAATTGCGTTCCTTACTGATGTTAGATTAGGCAAAATAATTTCAGAACGGATGCAAATCAGAGACCTGCAGGTCAGACCATATTACGGATAGATACACTTCACCATGCAGATAAAGAAAAATCTGAGGCTTACATACTAGACCTCGTGGTGTGGCTTCATCATCTCGTTACTCAAGTCAGGGCCACAACCGGATACGGCCTAAGATCTCCGGTTAAGTCTCCAATCAGATCGCCTAACCAAATAACGATTCAACTCTCCAGCGGTTCACACAACCCAGGTTTGAGTTCTCCATTGCTGACTATGGAGGATCAAGAAATGCTTAGAGACGTAAGCAAGAGGAGAAAAACGCCAGGAATAAGTAAGAGCCAAGAGTTTGAAACGGTAGCTAAAACACGGCTCTGTAAGCACCACAGGCTGAGCAAAAGCAGTAGCCACTCACCGATGATGGGCGAGATGATAAAGAATAAGAAAGATGCTTTCTCAACCAGAAGACCTTCCTCTGTTCCCATCATTGATTTTGACATTGATCGCATGAAAGCCCTCGATGTTATTGATCGCGTAGACACCATTCGAAGCTTGTAGTAAACTACTTACACACCATCAAATTTCGGAATTGGGATTGAATGGATGGTAATAACCACAAATCTCTCTCTTTCACTCTTATCCCCAAGAATGGATGATCTGATGAAGAATGTGGGTGATATTGATGCCACTGAAACCCAATACAGATAGACGGATTCGGGTTCAAAATAGTGGCAGAGGTTAGTAACTTTCTACTCTTTTTGGTTTTGTGAATGTAATTTGGTTTGGTTTTGTAGCATTTCCTTTGTATTGTTGTTCTTTCTCTTCCTGTAGTTGTATTGTGTACATACAAGACACGTTACTACATTATGATCACTTGGAGAATAAATAATATTAAAAAAAAGTTTTTCCTCTAAGTGAAGGCTCATGATGTAATTTACTATAACACCAAATTTGGTGTTATCTTGACACTAAAATTACTTTTTATTGTGGAACACAATTGTCGTCATGACACTGACATTTCTTTGATTTGGCTGCATAACAGAGAGTCTCATCTTTATGTCTTTTACGTAAGATAATGTAATTATCTGTCCTTCAATCTGGTCCAATCAATTATTTGGCATTTAACGTTAAATCTTGGTGAAATTGTCTTGGAACAAAAAAAGCAATTGAAGTTTACTTACACGTGAACTATCTCAGAGTTGGTGTAATAATAATAAAAATTCAAATATGAATTAAATAATAATAAAATTTAATTCAGTGTACAAAAAAATCTGCACCCGCCACTTTGTGTTTCGTTGGCCTACTAACCAAGAAGATCCCTTTCAATTAAAACCTATCGCTTGGATCTCAAATTACAGCAATCAATGGAAGAAGCTCTGATTCAGTCTTCTTCTCCCTACGACCTTCTCTTTCACGCTCTTTCCCTTATTCCTATTCGTCACTACCTCTTCGCTCTCTTCGTTGTCTGGATTATCTTCTTCTACAATTTCCTCGAGTTTCACTTCCTTGGAGATACGATTCTTCGTCATTTCAGATGCAACGTCAATCTTATCTACAATCCTGACTCGTCTCTTTACCATGGCGTTGTTTCTCGGTGTCGGATTCTTCATGGCCGGTGAGAGTACTTTTAATTTTGATTTTTTGGGTGAGACGATCCGATTTTGGGATTTCTGAATTGTTTTTCTGTCTTCTTTATGATTAAGATATGTGGCGACTCCGTGGTTAGCGAGTCCTCATCTTCAGACTTGTTTTCTCAATTTCTATGGATTGCCTCCAGTTTTCAGCTACAGAAGGTGATTGAATTTTTTCGTTATTTCTGTGTGATTCAAACACAAATTTGGATAAGTTATTCATCTTCAATAGTCACCTTTTTAGCTGAAGAAGTCTTTTTGATGCGTTTTATGTGCCAGACAGCTCTTTCGTGCTTCTGATGGTGGAACAATCGCACTTGATTGGCTGACGAAAGCTGATGGTAATTTAATGACTGAGAATATTGATTTCATTACCCATTTCGTTAGTTGTTTCCATCTTTGATTCTGGATAACTTGTGCAGTTATTGATGATGGTCTTAATAATCAGAATGAAATCTCAAAAGAAGACACAACCCCTATTGCTGTAGTTATTCCAGGATTAACTAGTGATTCTTCATCTGCAGTAAGTCTAGGCATTTGCTTTATTACAGTACATATCACACATTAAACTAACTGTTTAATTGACTTGCATGGTGATTTTGCAGTATCTAAAGCATCTTGCTTACAACACTGCAAAAACAGGTTGGAATGTTGTTGTCAGCAACCATAGAGGATTGGGAGGTGTTTCTGTCACTGTAAGTTTGATAGTCTCCTTTAAGTACATTATGTTTTCATGTTCTACGAAAGGTGGTTCTTACTTATATACACTATTCTATAATCTGCTATGTTGACAAACATATGCAGTCTGATCGCTTCTATAATGCTGGATGGACAGAGGATTTTCGGGTAGTTCTTGGCTATCTTCAAGAAAAATACCCAATGGCTCCTCTCTTTGCTATTGGCACTAGCATTGGAGCAAATGTTCTGGTACTATATCAGGAACTCTGTGTTTGATCCAGTATAAAAAATATGCTTAGCTTTGAATTATATTGAAGTGTGATGCTTTGTTGTCTTCCATGGACCTTCTACTAAATATTGCTCAGTTGGTTCCACCATAGTTGACATTAAAACAGAGATTTCAGGCTAAGAGGAGTTTGCCTCTAAATTTTCTTAAACAGTTTATATGCACGAGGAATTTTATCTAGTAGATAAACATAAACCTGAATCTATCACAGGTCAAATACCTTGGGGAAGAGGGTGAAAAGACTCCTCTAAGGGGTGCTGTAGCTATCTGTTCTCCATGGGACCTCTTGGTAAGCTATTTTCCGCAACTGTCTTCTTCTATGTATATTGATTTTAACATTTGCCATGTCTTAGGTTCTCTCTAATCACTTAGATCAGAGATTAATTTTTTATTTTATTTTTGGGTTTATAATATAGGCCTTTGAACTTGTACTTTATGCTTTCATTTCCTAAGGGTTTTGTTTGATACAAGTTGACGCTTGATACACTTTGTTTTCTTTTCCTTTGTCTACTGCCAACAAGATTGGTGACAGGTTTATCTGTCGGACTTTAAAACAAAAGTTCTACGACAGAGCTCTGACCATCGGACTCCAAGGTTATGCCCAATTGTATGTCCACACACACCTCTTTGGTCAAGGACCACCTATATTTTATGTTTGTAAGATGAGTTGAGAGGAGATATTTCATATATATTACTTTGTGAAAAACAGGTTTCATCTATAACTTTAGTTAGTTTTATTGCAGACATGAACCTCAGTATTCACGGCTTGCGAATTGGGAAGGCATAAAAAAGGTTAGTAGTGAAACCACAGATCCATAAACTATAATGTCTATACTTGGTAGATACACTGAAAGAAGTAAGAGTTCTAGAGAATATAAGGAAAAACTTCATATATCTTTTGCTATTAACGTTGATTATCTTTTCTCAACTCTATTGCTTCATCAGTCACGGTCAATCCGCGATTTTGACAACCATGCTACCTGTTTAGTTGGAAAATTCGAGGTATTAGTTTCTCTCTGAGTTATTTTAACTTCTGATGTTAATTTCCCTTTAGAATTGGCTTTGTCATTGCTATAATACGTCTTTTAGATGCTCTTCATAATCAGGATTAGATTTCTCTATTGGTTTGACAAAGTGATAATGTTTTGCACTCTTATGCAGACTGTGGATACATATTACCGAAAATCTAGCTGCACCCAATATGTAGGAAATGTGGCTGTTCCATTACTCTGTATCAGTGCTTTAGATGATCCATTATGCACAAAGGAAGCTATTCCCTGGGACGAATGCAGGTAATACACAATCATTTCAACTCTTGAAACCTATTACAGAGAATAACATGAAGTTTCTTTTAAAAGGGCAAACAAAAACATTGTCTTGGCTACAACAAATCGTGGAGGACATCTAGCATTCTTTGAAGGATTAACTGCATCTAGCTTGTGGTTAGTATCTCTCTGATTATCATCACAAAGTAGAAATAAAGAAAGAATTAGTACTTCCGGTTTCTCACTGTCTGTATATATGTAGGTGGGTTCGAGCCACCAACGAGTTTCTTGGTGCCCTTAGTTGCAGTCATTATATGCATATACGAAAAGTAAGTCTCTGTTTATTAGAACTGCAAATTTAGATTATTCAACTGTATTCTCTATTCCTTTCTTCCTAAGATTATCAAATTTTTAACAGACTCAAGAGAAAAGAAGCTCAAGATCAAGGAAACAAGAGTCTTCGATAAACCAAGGCCCGTACCTAAATATTGCAGAAGACGGGTTAGTAGCAGCAGTCAAGTACGAGCCAGAAACTAATACAACCACACCGTCAGGATCATCGAACCAGAGAGGACAAAAACCTAAGGATGACAATGTAACAAACAGAAGCATTAAGGAGTTATGCGGGCAAACAAAACGGACCATGTGGTGGCTTGGTTTCCCATTACTCGGTCTGCTCCTAAATTACCTCTTCCGTAAGAAGCAACGACCCATAAAGACATCCAAATCCTGAAGGTTCTTATTTTATCTTCATTAAATATGTTTTAAGTGTATATCATAAGCTTAGTAATCATCTAGTACTCTTAACTGATTTGGTAGCATCGAGGATAGACTCAATCAAATCTTTCTCTTAATCTCTTTGTTTTGTATATTTAAGGCTAAGCTATATCTTTGAAACTGATTTTAAATTCGAAGATCAACTAATTTGGTTTATGGATTCTTTACAAAAAAAACTATATTGTGATGAATCTGACTGTTAACACAATATCAATGGTTACAGATTTAACCAATATGCTCGTGTGTAGCGGTAGATTGAAGAACACTTAGAATATAAATAATTTACAATAACGGTGATACATTTAGCTTTCCATTATCATATTATATGAGATACTTAAAAGATTTTATCTTATTTTCTTGGTTCTCAGATGTAATCTGAATTCAAATAAAATATCGTTACATTTTGTGGAGTTTCATATGCTTACAACGGTATTATTGTAAATACTTTGATGAATCTGACTGTTAACATGATCACAATATCAATGGTTACAAATTTAACCAATATGGTCATGGTGTGTAGTGCTATAACGGTAAAAGAATATTACTTTCCATTATCATACTATATATGTGATATTTAAAAGATTTTATTTTGTTTTCTTGGTTTCAAAGTGTAGCTGAATTTAAAACAAGTGTAATATGTTATTCGAACAACAGACTTTACATTTTGTCGAATTTTATATGTGTAGAATGGCATTATTGTAAATACTTTGAACCAAAAGGGTAATTCAGATGACAGGAGAATATTTTAACTTTTATTTTACCTCTTTCTGGCAAGTTCGAGAGCACTTAAGTAGAAATACAAGCGAGAAACCAAAAACTCGTTAAAAACTTGGGCTCAGATCGTGAGAAAGTTGAGGATTTGAATCGAAGAAGAAAAAGAGATTTGGTTACTCGGAGAGTGAAATTCTACCAGCGGTTGGTGATTTCATACTGGAATCTGTGTTTTTTTTTTCATATGCGGTGAATTTGCGTAGACAATGGAAGAAATAATATCGGCGATGGAGCAGCAAATGGATCTCATGGCGGATCTGGTCCAAAAGGTCTCCGGAGAGCTCCGTACAGGATTACAACCTGCCTACGCGAATTTCATTGGATTTTTCCACGCCATTGATTGGAAGGTACTGAGAGTCTCTTTGTCTACCTTCTGAATTTGTTTCGAATAAGTTAAGAATCATTCCTTCCTTTTTAATCGAATTTATGAGTTATAGAGTATATACATTTGTCTGAGGATTTTCGAATCGGCAGTGTTGCATTTGAGATTCGATATACATTGGCTTCATCTGGGTTCTTGGTTAATGAATTTGGATTTGGATTTCTTTGTTTTTTGCAGGAACCTTGGATTATGGGACTAATGGCGTTTCATGCTCTGTTTCTAGTCGTGACTCTTCTTTCTAGAAGGCATCTTAACTTCCATATGTTCCTCTTCTTATTAGCATGTAAGTTCTCTTTGAAACTGCTCAAGTATATCTCTTGGAATTCGTTCATGTTAGAAGTCTCTTCTCTTTTGGGATTTTTTTTAATATCATTTCATTTTTTATACCTTTGTTACCAATTCTTTTCATTGATGCAATGATCTCACTAGGCAAGGTTGTGGCTTTCAAATTTAATCAAGGGTTTGAGGAGCTCCTTCTGATATGTCCTCGTGCATCTTATATATAACTTAATTCACTTCAGCTTACGAATTAACGCACTAGGCGTTGGGTTGATATCAGGATCCATAATTAGAGAAACACACCATCCACAATGATAGGCATGGATTTATGAGTTAGTATGCTACAGAAGTTTCTGAAACAATGGTTGATTAAAGGAAACTATGTTATTTATTTGGCTACACAACAGCCATTAGTAACTTCTTAAAGTGATATGAGTGGACATTGCATCTGTTCGAGTATTTTTTTCATCTTAATACACGTTATTGAGAATTTGAGGTTGATGATGTGACATAAAAAATTATTGCAGTGGGTGGAGTATATTTTGCAGAGAATCTCAACCGAGAGTTGAGGAAAAACTGGAAGATCTTCTCAACTCAAAACTACTTCGACCCACATGGAGTCTTTCTATCGGTTCTCTGGTCAGGACCACTTTTGATCATTGCAATGATAATCCTGGTATGTGTTCAGCAACACCCTCTCCCTCTTCCTCTCTTTGCTAAGCATAATATATAAGAATCGACTGGTTCCATGAAACTGATTTACTTAGCACTTGATAGATTGTTCCCAAGTACATCCTCTACTTATATCGTTTGAAAACATAATCTAGCTGAACAGACCATACTCCTCCTGTTTATATGTCCTGAAAAAGATAATGAAAGCTAGGAAAGATTAGTAGAAATGAGTATTTATGAAATTAGACCTATAACTGAGAAGTCTTGAATATCCGTTTGACATTTGAGTTAAGAACCATGCCATGTGGTGGGTGTAAAAGTATTTATGATCCTTAATGAAACGTACTGATAAAATGAATAATGTATATATATATCATATGGAGATCTAATGTAGGTGTTTATGTTTTATGACAGACAAACACACTCTTCTCGCTTTGTTACCTCATTGTAAAATGGAAAAGAGCAGAGCTCAGGCATCGTGCAAGGCTTGAACGTACCAAGCAGGAATAGATCTCACTCTCACCTTCTCACAATATTTATATATACTCTCACTTTGCAACACACTATTTTTTGTTTCGTTTAGTAGAGGCTACTCTTTCGTTTTAATTGAATTGTATCAAACCAAACCAAATCAGGTTACTCTATTTCGGTTTGTTTTGGTTAAGTTTTGGAGCCTCCAATATAATTAGAAACCATGACTCCACCCATATAGTCGAAATGGGCCTCGGGGATCAATGACATGTTTACTCTTAATTGGAGAAGAAATGTCTAGTATACTCTCATCACAAAAGCAAAAAGAAAATTGAATTATTTAATTTTTTTTTGTTTCAGAATTAGTGGTTGTTTACAATATTGCCCTAAAAGACTTGTTAATTACATATTTTACTCGGGTCAAATCCACCTAATGAAAAAATTCGGATCTTACAATCTCAATTTTAATGAACGGAAATCAAATTGCTTGGGAAATTGGTTTAACCAAAATCGATTGCAATTACCATTTTACCCTACTACTAACTCATCAATTTTTATCCTTTATTCGTCTAATAGAGAGGCTCATCGAGACATTTTCGAAACCAAAATCATCTTTCACTTTCACGAACCCTAGACGACGACACGGCGATAATCGGGATAATCTCTTCTCGCGCCGTTTCTTCTCTCAATCCGGCGATAAATCCAACGATAAGTACGACTAAAGTAAGCAATCCACACCTCACACTCTCTCTTTTACAAAGTAGGACTCGATTGTTTCTCGCATTCTCTTTTGTTTGATATCTCTCTTCCTTGTGACAAATCCCTAGACGACGGCAAGGCGATAATCTCTTTTAGACCCGTTTCTTCTTTCAATCCGGCGATAAGTACGGCTAAAGTAAGGAATCTACACCTCACACTCTTTCTTTTACAAACTAGGACTCGATATCTCACATTCACTTTTCTTCGGTATCTCTCTTCCTTGTGACAAATCCCTAGACGACCATGGCACGACGATAATCTCTTTTGGACCCGTTTCTTCTCTCATACCGGCGATAATTACAGCAAAAGTAAGCAATCCACACCTCGATATCTCACATTCTCTTTTCTTCGATATCTCTGTTCCTTGTGACGAATCCCTCTCCGGTTAGGTCGATGGTGCGCACAAAGAATGGAGGACAGTACAAAGGTGTTGGAAGTTGGATGTTTCCGGATCTTCCTCTTAGACCACTTCCCTCTCCTCCATCTCCTCCACCAGAAAATGATCCAGCGGAAATTGATGTAGGCGACGGACTTGAAGCAGTTGAGTCGCCGGAAACAGCTGAAATTGAACCTCGTGAAAGTCTTCAAAATGAGAACCTGGAAGGAGCTGAAAACAAGCAACAAGAAGGAGTTGAAAAGGAGGTGCCGGAAGGAGTTGAAAACAAGAATTCGAAAGGAGAAGAAGATGAGACTGAAGAAGAAGAGATTGATGATGATGATAACATTGTAAGTCTTTTGTTTATTATTATTGTTAATGGCCGTGTTTGGAGTTAGATCATATTGTGAGGTTGTGAAAGTAACAATATTGTAGTTTGGAATTGTTGGAAATTGTCTGATTTAAGAATATTGTTGTTTGGTGTATAATGTTGAGAGCGTCTATTTTGTTTTTTTTGTCTGATTGATAGGGGTATTGTATGATTCTAGAATTGATTAGACTTGCACGATGTATAGATTTGTAATTGGTTTTAGTGATTGGCATGTGTCTGTATATTATGTGTTTTATATATATCATTGAAAGGCAAGTGAAAGTCTTGAGAAGTATGACAATAATATTACATTTGTTTGTCATGTTGAGAATGATGATTAATTATAAGTCTGACAATAATATTACAAGTGGAAGTCTTGAGAATGATGATTAATTAAAATAGTTAAGGGAATTGTTTTCTTCAAGTTGTTTTTAGGATTTTAATGAAGATATGAGAGTAATGCCACCGCAAGAAATGTCTTTGCCAACATCAGAGTATAAGAAAACAATTAAAATCGCAACTAGGTGTTATGTTGCCAAGGCGGTGGATACAATTGAGAAAATGCTCGACACCATTGAGAAGCAGTGGTTCTATTATCACCCACAATTCTCGCATTTCTTTCATATGCCGAGGGATGTAAACCATAAGACGATGGGGATGTGGATGCTCCTAGCTAGGATGGCACGCACCAAGAAAAACAAGGAGGTCTGGTTTGTTGTGAATGGGACACCAATCTGTTATTCACTGAAAGAGTATGGATTAATTTCAGGTCTACATTGTCACCAATATCCCGAAAGGTATAGAGAAAGGATTGGTGATTTGAGTTATATGGGAAAACATTTTAAGAATGCTAGAGTGACACAAGAAGCTGTGGAGGAAAAATTTCTGAAGATGAAGAAGCCTACAAGTGACAGCTTGAAGGTGGCCGTATTGTACTTCCTAACAGCTGTGATAAAAGGAAATGGGAAGCGAGGGAAACGTGGAACATCGGTGGACCCATTTTTGTTGAAGGTTGTTTGGGATCTTGATGATTGTGTTACCTTCCCGTGGGGTAGGCTCACTTTCTGTGACATGCTTTCCGAGATTAAAAGAATGATGAAACTGTTTGATAAAGTAGCCAATCCATGTGCTAATCTTTCAGGTTTCATACTACCTTTGGAGGTATGAGATTAAATGATGTAGTTGTAAGGTAGTGTTTAGTAAATTATTTGATTATGACTTTATGTTTTGTGTTTGCTTGTAGCTTCTGCCCTTTGAAGCAATTCCAAGGCTGTTGACGGAGTTCCGAGAGGAAATGACTGACACAAGGAATGAATGTTCTAGGATGTGCAAGCAAGTTTAGGCGTAGTTCGATGAAAGGATTTACGATTGAAGAGATAAACAAGACGCTGGGAAAAACAAAGGTATAAATACTCGCAATTGCTATTGTAGTTTAAATCAAAGGTAAAATTATTCATAATTGCTATTGTAATTTCAGGAAATTCAAAGTATCTTAGTACCGAGTACGGAAGAAAATCACCTTATCCGTGATATTGATTAAGAGGATAACGAATGTGATGTTGTTGTTGATGGTTGGGTGAGGCGTCTGGCTAAAGGGAAAAAGGTACGGCTTGTACAAATGTACAAGGAAGATAGGGTAGCTTTAAAGGATGATGTCATAGTTGTGGAGACTATTGAAAAGGGAGAGTGTTCCAAGGCTGCAAAAATAGTTGGAAAAATGTGTGTCTTCTGGTTTAAACGAGCTAAAATAATTGATGGAATGCGGATTCAGGCAACTCACTATTATGGTTCAAGGGATGGATAAGAGAATTAATCAAATAAAAGTGGCTGTTAAGGAGGTATGTGAGTCTACTACTGCCAAAGAAGTCGTAGAGATAGTTAAAGGGATGGATAAGAGATTACATATGATAGAACTGAATGTAAAGGAGGTGTGTGATTCTAGTGCAGAGCAGGAGAAGGAAAGGAAAACAAAAAAAGGGCGAGGCAAGTTTGAGGCGAGGCAAGTTTTGTAATATTGGTTTAATGTTTTTATAAGTAATTGGTTTTAAAACTCCTAAAAATAGTAGGCCTTCTTTTGGTTTGGTAATGATTATGAACATTGCTTATTTTGGGATCAGTAATTGTATGTTTTACAATTTAACTTAGCATTATTCTAATTACAATTATGTTAGCGTAACTACAATTTAACTCAACATTATTCTAATTACAATTATATGAAGGGCATAATTCTAATTACCATTAGCTTAGCATAATTTTGGGTTTCAAAAATTTGGAGGAAAAATTGAATTATTGTGGAGAATTTCAAACATAATTACCATTAACTTAGCGATAATTTCGAATAATTATATCAAGGGTATAATTCTAATTACCATTAGCTTAGCATAATTTTGGGTTTCAAAAATTTGGAGGGAAAATTGAATTATTTTGGAAACTTTCAAACTTATAAATTTTGGAAAATTTCAAATTTCAAATTTCATTTACTTTTATACCAATTTTTTCAATTGTGGTGAAACGCATGTAGTAATATTTATATAAATTTTAGTAATAATTAGTTTAACCACTTTTAAAGTAATAGTATGTAGTAAAATCATACAGATTATGTCTTTAGATAATATTATTGATGTTTTCAAACATAAATTAAGTGTTATCAAACAAT
>JAKUCM010010048.1:0-14295 GCA_023374145.1 Lepidium sativum | reverse complement strand
GAATGTTTTGTCTTATGCATTGGAAAGAAAGTAAAAAGAAGGAAAGGAAAAATATCTTAAGTAAAAAGAGTCTAAGGGGAGAAAGCTCTGAATGTAGAAGAGGTGTTCTAGTAAGGGTTCTAGAAGTAACGTATGAAAAAGGTTCAGAGTAAAGGTAGAGAAATGTCTAGAAACCCCTTTAAATTAGAAGGGATTAGAAACCATAGCTGAAAGCTATATAAGTCCAAAACACTAGAAGATCACCAAAAGTGTATGAACCATCTCCTTAGACTAAGAAAAGAAAGGAAAAGAAACTTGGGAAGATGATTCCAAAGTGTTAATTGGCTGAAAAAGAAAAGTCTTGTGTTGAAATGGTAGATTTAGGATAAATGTTCTAGGAATTAGATGAGCATAGGCTTTAGATCGATTGGTGTGTTGGGTAGATGGACTCTTATACTTGTATGCATTTGTTAGTTCTAATATTTAGCATTATATTGAGCTGAAATCCATTTCATTGAGGGATCCTTGTTCTTAAACGCTTGACCACTTACAAAAGAGATCATTTTAATCTCTTAACATTTCCCTTTAGCCATACTTGTTCATTGGAAGTGCATAAGCTTGATTCATGGTTCCAAATTTAATTGAATGTTAAACAGTTTGGTTGATGGCACTTTACAAGTAGGTTGAGGCTAATCTCAGGTTGAATTGAGATTGACATGGTTAATGTAACTGAGTAGGACTTGTTTGCATTGCATCTTAGAATATTTAAATAGGACAATGAATGCTAGAATTTGAATCGGCTTGCTTTGGTTTTGAGTTCCCATTTTGTGTGTTCTCTTCCTTCTTAGTTTTTATGCATTTTCTTAAGGGAAATCAAATATTAAGTTTTGGGGATTTGATATGTCTGTATTTTAGCATATTTTAGGAGCATTATTTAGCACATGCATACATATCCACAACATTTCCATCACATTAGAATCCTCTCAACTTCATATTGTATACTTTGCACTTGCATGATATACATACTACACTTGAAACTATTTAAGGTACCTTGGAGCCTCTTTAGATCTCTTCTTATTAGGTGATCTTAATGCTTATTTAAACTTAGCTACTTGAAATCTGATTAGGGACATTCAAACACCCATAAGGTGTTTGTGAAAATTTGTAGTTAAACCTAGATACGAGATTTGCCTTCCTTGCTCAATAATTTGGTTGCTTAGGTTGCTTATTGGTAATACTAGATTGTTTCCTCATGTCATCCTGTCTGTTGATCACCATGAGAATGGGTTAGGTTGTAACTGAGTTGAGTTTGATACCCATGAGAATGGGTTTGATAGCTTTTCAATGTAGTACCTAGAGATCTACTATATAGGTTGTGGGCAAGCTGTTGGAACCCTAGAGAAGCACTAGTCACATAGCTCACCCCTCAAGTATACTTATTCTTTAATTGCTTACTAACTTGCTACTTGCTCTGTTTTGCTTTGCTAGTGCTCTATTTTTCTCTTCTACTTTTCTCTAGTATTCTCTCTTGTTTCTACAACATAAATCTCTCTTCTACTCTAAATACTCTCATGATATCAGATAGGTGTGGGCATATGGTTCCTCGGTTCAGTTCGGTTTGGTTTGTTTGGTTCTCGGTTCTTTCGGTTTTTAAAGTAATTGAACCAATGGATACTTTCTAAAATTCGGTTCGATTTTGGTTCAGTTATCCTCGGTTCCGGTTCCAAATGGATACTCGAAATTGGAACAGAAGAGGAACCAAAATAAATTTGGTTTTCAATTGGTTCCAGTTCCAAATGGTTATTTAGACAAAAACACTTAAAATAACCATTTTGTTTCGGTGCACAAAACCGAACCGGAACCAAAAAAATTTGTTTGGTTCGGTTCCGTTCAGTTTCATTCGGTTCTTTGGTTCTAATTTTTATGCTCAACTAATCTTAGGAATAATAAAAATCAACTAACGGATTAGTTTTGGTTCTAACTTTGGTTCTCGATTCGATTATGTTCCTAACCAAGAACTGAAGTTACCTAAATTATTGAACCATTCGGTTATTTTTGGGAACCGAACCGGAATCAGAATCAAATTTTAGGTTTTGTTCTTCGGTTCTGATATTTTTGCCCAGCCCTAGTTTCAGAGCAAATCTGATCCATTTTCTCTTATTCTTCTATATCTCTCGGTTTTTGTTACCGATCCTCGCTTGAACCTCTCCGATCCTTAGACATTTCACCATTGTTGCACGGACTTAAGCTTAAATCTCTTGATATTATGCAATAAGTTTCAATCATTCACTGTGGAAACTACTAAAGAAACTTCCTTTAGGTATTAGGACCATGAAAGGTTCGATCATTCTTAGGTGTAAGCAAAAAGCTTCCACCTTTTCTAAGTTTTCAATCGAAGAGCATGGAAACCAACAAGCACATTCACATTCCGGTAGTTGTTAAGGGAGTTAACTAAGACAACCCTTTGCAGCCCTAAAGGCTTTTGGAGTCATGTGGTGAAGAACAAACATGCCAAGTATGATCCTTCAAGCGGTGAAAAAGATAACGAGGGGATTGTCGATGAAGACGACGAATGGTTTCAGATGGATCAGGTTCTTCTCTCCATCATCTAGAACTCTCTAGATCCACATATCCTCCAAGGATACTCCTATTTTGAGACGGCCAAGGAACTTTGGGACACTATAAAGAATGTCTAGGAGAATGTCTCCAACCTTACTAGGGTCTTTGAAGTCAAGAAGGCTCGCAAAAATCTATCTCAAGAATAAATGGACTTCACCAAGTATTTTGGTAAGCTCCGATCTTTATGGGTTGAGCTAGATATGTTGAGACCCTCAACTATGGATCCAAAGGAGGTCAGTCAGAGGAATGAACAAGATAAGGTCTTCGGTCTTCTCCTCAATCTGAATGGAAGCTTCAACGAGCTTGTCAAGTCTATTCTTAGAGGGAATTAACTTCCTAGCCTTGATGAGGTGTGTGGTATGATACTAAAGGAGCAAGGGTCCATCAGGTTAGTTGGTGGAAAGGCTAACGTGGGTTTTCTCTCAGCAAACAAAGGACGGTTTGAAGACAACAAGGGTGAACAGCACAAGAAGTTTGTGTGAGCATTGCAAGAAAAGGGGCTACATCAAAGAAAAGTGTTGGTTGCTTTATCCCCAACTCAAACTAGCCAAGTTCAAAGGTCCAAGATGGAATGTGGCTTAAGAGTCATGGACGACCCGATAATTTCACCTTCAACTTCTCCAAGGAAATCTGAGACTACGACTACGGTTTCCTCCTCCTTTCAAAGAGAGATTCTCAAAAGAAAAGACCTTGAAGCTCTAATCAACATTCTCAAATCACTTAAGGATTCCAGTATCTCTCTATACTCTCACAATTCTCATAAGTCTTTTGTTGTTGATTCGGATGCTTCTCACAATATGATAAGCAATCAAACCCTTACTACCAATATTACACCGGCTAGTGAAAGTGTGATTATAACTAATGGCAATGAGATATCAGTTAGTGGTGTAGGGAAGTTAGACCTTTTTAATAAAAATTCTAAAGATTTATATTTACCGGAATTTACCTCTAATCTTTTGTTGGTTATCAAAGCCACTAATGACCTTCATTGCTATGTGAGATTTGATCCTAATGATGTTGAGATTCGGGATATTGAGACCGGAGGATTTCTTGTGAATGGAATTGTCAAAGATGGACTTTATGTTCTTGAAGATCGTAAGCTTTTATCTCTTCTTAGTAGTTGTGTATTGGTTGCTTCAAACTCGGCTGCTGGTAGCATGAGTAGTAATGTTTGGCATGCTAGGCTTGACCATCCTAATTCTTGTGCATTGTACCTTATGCTACCTAGTGTTTCTTTTAAGAATTTTGATTGTGAAGCTTGTGTACTCGGCAAACATTGCAAGTCGGTTTATCCAACTTCTTTTACTCTTAATGATAATTGCTTTGATTTTGTGCATTCAGATGAGTGGACATCACTTTGTTCTTCTACAGATAATCACAAGAGTTTTTTCACATTCATAGATGAGAAATCTAATACACTTGGATAACCTTGATGCCTCTAAAGATAAATTCTTTGATCCATTCAAAATTATTGGAAGTTACATCACTAATCAATTTGATGTCACTAATCACTAATCAATTTTATGTACTTTGCAAAGTGAAGGTACTAAGAACCACCAATGGTGGAGAATATATGAGAAAATCTTTCCAAGATCATCTAAGCAAACAAGGCATCTTACATCAAACAAGTAGCCCATACAAACAACAGCAAAATGAAGTGGCCAGAGAAAGAACCGACATTTGATGGAGCTTACTCGCTCCATGATGTTCCATATGAATGTCCCATAGCATTTTTGGTGAGATGCAGTGATCACATATGTTATCTAATCAACCGAACATCAACTAAAGTGCCCGGAGAGCTTCAGAATAAACTTAAAGCAAAAAGCAAGAAGTGTGTGTTCCTAGGGTATTCAACGACTGAAAAGGGTTATAAGTGTTTTGCATCGCGGGTTCTACGATGACAAGAATTGAGATCAATTGCAAGAAATGTCCTAGCTGTCTATAGATCAGGCCGCAAGCTTAAGGTTCTTAATGGATCACTCGGGAGTCCAGATAGCATAGAAAGGCCTAAGCCAATCTACTCCAGGATCCCAAAATGGCAAAGTAGATGTTCTCAGGTCGGCCACAACCCAACAAGATTCTCCTAATCTGGTCATCCCGCCAAGACCATCAGTACAGCTGCATGACGAGCAATCCGATCGGGCGGCAAACAATCTCTTGAGTGTTCTGGACGAAAGCCTTGACCCTTCCGGTCATAGCCCGATTAGTTCGACCAGACTCGAGCGAAATGGTAACGACCAAGCCTGTGTAACCAAACCTTCACAACCAGACCAGCACGGCCCTACCAGCGTAATCCTAACAGCGTGACCCAACCAGCATGTCCGACCAAAGCGACTCGACCAGCACAACCCAACCAGCGTCTCGACCTGACCAAATTGATCTGCCAGAGTTATTCGACTCGACTTCTTCCACACCAATTGAGCTGACCCAGGCTACTTGTGTCCAAAAAGACCCGTCCAATTGGATGAACACTCGGTTCTCCTACAATGCTCAAGCGGTTGAACATTCGGTACAAAGAAATTTTTTGATCGACCTCTTACCATATGAATTTAAAGCATTTTTCGGATGCAATGGATCAGAATCATACATGGGACGAGGCGGACTTGCAACTGAGGAAGGAGGCTCTTACCTTTAAATAAGTGTTCACCATCAATTACAAGAGCAATGGTGACATTGAACACTACAAAGCTTGACTACTGGCTCACGACTTCAAGCAACCTTATGGAGTAGACTATGCCGACACATTTGCTTCAGTCGTCAAGCTCCATAAGGTAAGGGTCTTACTTTCTTGAGCTACTAACCACTCTTGTTATTTTTGGCAGATGAATGTCAAGAACGTTTTCCTCCAAGATGAACTTGAGGAAGAAGTCTACATGACTCCACCGTCCAACCTTAAATCAAGAATCACTCTCGGTAAAGTGTTAAAGCTAAAGAGAGCAATATATGGTTTGAAACAATCACCAAGATCTTGGTACCATAAGTTGAGTCATACTCTTAAAAAGAATGCAGCTTCGAGAAATCTGAGGCGGATGATACTCTCTTTGCCCTTAAGGGTCGGAATGATTTAATGGTTGTGTTGATTTATGTGGATGACCTTATCATCTTTGGTGATGATAACGAAGGTATAGCTTCCACTAAATCCTATCTAAATTCTATTTTTGACATCAAAGACCTTGGTGAACATAAGTACTTCCTTGGAATTAAGATTTCCCGTTCTCTGGAGGGCTTTCTTCTTCAATGAAAGTACGCACTTGATTTGCTTGGTAAAACAGAGATGTTAGGATGTAAATCAGCTCGGACACCTCTTGAAAATGGCTACAAGGTTAATCAAAAGGGGGAAAAGAATGACGAGCCGTTTGAAGATGTTCAACAATATCAATGGCTTGTAGGTATGTTGATCTAATTAACCATCACTTCGACTAACTTGTATTATGTCGTGAATCTGGGGAGTCAAAACATGAAGGCTCCTACAAAGCATCATTGGACCTTAGTGTAAAGGATGAGCGTAAGCCAGCCAAGACTCCATTGGAAGATGGTTACAAGGTCAATCGAAAGGGGTATAACTAATGGATAAACATTTGAAGATTTTGCCAAACATTGAAGGATGGTCGGTAAGCTCATTTATCTGACTAATTCTAGGCCCGACCTTTGTTTTACTGTGAACCAGGTTAGCCAACACATGAAAGCTCCAAAAAAGTATCATTGGACCATGGTTGAACAGATTCTCAAAAACCTTAAAGGAAGCTTCGACAAAGGAGTTTGAATGGGTAAGAAAAATAGTTCAGATATTGTTGGTTATTGTGATACATATTAAGCTGGAGATAGGAACAATTGGAAGTCAACCACGAGCTCTTTCACATTCGCGGGAGGGAACTTGGTGACTTGGAAGACCAAGAAGTAGAAGGTGGTAGCGTGCTCAAATGCTGAAGCGGAGTATAGGGCAATGAGAAGGCTTACTGATGAGTTAGTATGGGTGGGGGACATTCTCGAGGATCTAGGCTGAGACACAAAGGACCCGACCACCATGAACTGTGACAATCAAGCCGTGATCCACATAGCATCCGATCCGGTCTTTCATGACATAACCAAGCGTGTAGAGGTGGCTTGCCAGAAAGATCAAGAACATCTGGAAGAAAGAGTGGTTCTTATGTGCTACACACCAAGTGAAGATCAGTTGGCAGAAATCTTCACTAAAGTCGTAAGTACCAAAGTTTGCAACCACATGTATGGCGAGCTTGGACTAGTGAGCTTGGATAGCCTTGACTTTAAGTCCTCTAACCCGTGGTTTGCATACTCTTTTTCTTTTGGTAAGGTTTTGTCCCATATGATATTTTTATTAAGGTTTTTAATGAGGTGTTGAACTTGGGTTTCCAAGCTAAACCTTCGACTATTGCGAGTTAGCTTGAGAGGGAGTATTAGTCAAGTATCCTCACTCGGACACATCTCCACTTGGCAAAGAGGCCGAGTGACCTATCTATTTATTAACAGTAAGCCATACAACACATGGCCGTACACATCTCCTCGCCGTCCGTACAAACATCAACAAGATCGAAGTGTCATGGAACCAATAAAAGAAGAAATGGTGCATTGTCTAAGGTTCGTAAGGCCCAAGCAAGCTCTTGACTGTTGGAGGATAAGCCTTATCTATTTGTATTACAAAAGAAAAGCAAAAACAATTTACTTTTGCTTTATGCTTAGAGCCGTTGGGACCACCTAGCTTCCATTTTATTTTCCATCTCTATGTAAAACATTTGTGATCCATTTTGAATTAATGAAGAATAATGGTTTCACTCAAATCTTTTCTTTCTCGGATCTATGATCCTTATTGATATTCTTCTTGCTTCCTCAAAGTGTCTTTGATCCCAAATCCTATAATGGAGACATTGAGAGATATTGTAACTCGCGGATTCACTCAAACCTACGGCAAAAAACACACATATACTTTTATTCAGGTTGTCAAACTACATACTGTAAAAGGTTTTTTTTCCTTAACTACTAACTTGTCTTGAGATTTATAGCATATAGATGTCAAGAATGCATTTCTCCAAGATGAACTTAATGATGAAGTGTACATGACACCACCATCTGGTCTAAAATCAAAGATTTGTCCAGAGAAAGTATTAAGACTAAAGAAGGCGATCTAGGGTATGAAACAATCACCAAGAGCATAGTACCATAAGTTCAGCTATACCGTTAGATATCGCGGCTTCCACAAGTCTAAAGGCTTACCATACTTGGTTTACTTTCAAAAGTATGAAAGGTATTCTAATTGTGTTGATTTATGTGGATGACTTTATTAGCTTTGGTGATGATAAAGAAGGTATAGCTGCCACTAAATCCTACACCAATCGATTAGATATGTTAAGAAGCTTTGGTTCATAGTCACTGAGTCGTTTATGTTCGTTTAATACTTTACTAAATTCCTCATGGTTTTTTATGGATTTTCTCCGTTTGATGAAATCTAACAATGGGTTTTTATTTTTTCTTTGATTTTTTGCAGGTAGAATAAGGCCAAGAAGAGATCAATTTAGTTTTGTTTCATTCTTTTTGTAGCAGCATAATCTCAAAACAGTAGGAACGTGGCCGGAGGAGAAATTATCTTGGTCAAAAAGCAGAGCAAAGAAATGTTTCTATCAGACCTAGCTCTCGTCCTCGTAAACCACCACTGCCAAGTCAAAACAGTTGCACCATCTCTATGGCTACTGCCAGCAAAATAGTTGTATAAAAATATTTTCTATTATATGTGACCGATACATTTACAATTTAATAATAAAAATTAAGTTTATATTAAAATTATAATTTTAATATAAATAAGATACTGTGATAAATTAATTTCGATTGTAAATTAGAATCCAGTATAATGATTAATCCTCTTCTCTTACTTATCACATTAAGATTAAGATTTTTAAAAAGATAAAATTTTATACACTTGTATATGTATGTGAGCATGAAGTGGCAGTTTTTATATGTTGAAGCAACGTATGTGGCTTCTCATGAAGACACAAGTCATGCAATTGTAATTCGTCATTGCAAATAAAGGTCAACACATAAAAACATAAAAGAAAACAAAAGAGTCTTGTGTGTGTTATCCATTACAAAGAAAAAGGATAACTAATAAAAAGCTCTCTTTCACAATTCCTCTGAGGGTCGAAAGGTAGGACCAAAAAACAAAAATTCATTCCATCTAAAGAATCTTAGTTAAAGTTATAAAAAGTTAAGAGAGGAAAAGATCAAAACATCAACCCAAACCCAATCTCCATAACCATGGATCAAGATTAGTTGATTCTTGAATTCTTGTGAGTCAATAGTTGGATTAAACAAATCTAGTGGGTCTTGGAATTTGATTTCAGCAAGCAATTGAAATCATCAAAGTTTAGTTTCACAAGTCGCCGTGAATCATCAGATGCAAACGAGTATACTTAAAAGTTTAAACTTTGAAGGCAACTTGTAAATTGAAATTGAATTTCAGTTTAAATCGAAAGTTAATTTCATTTTTTTTTTTTGGGTATTTCGTAAATCTGCTATCCGCCACAAGTGCTGCTCAAAATCAACCTGCTTTTTATCACTATCACCACAATGGGTTGATCCGCTAGATCCGCTAGTTTGTGGGTACATAAATACAATGTCTAGACTGCATCTAGAAAGGTTTTATTGGGTCAGGCATGCAAGTATATGGTCCATTCAACATTATTGCAGACCATGGAATCAAATAAAAAGCATGAACAAAAAAAAGTTGTCACCAAAAGGAATAGAGAAGGATGAGAGAAGATTTACAGGAATCAATATTGACTGATCTATAGCCAAAATCTAACTATAATTTTTTTTTCATTTGTACTAAAAAAAATCAAACTCTATGTCAGATGATATGTAAAGTGAACATTATCACTATTTTATTTGTCCTCGACAATTATCTTTTTCTTATAATTTATTACAAAAAATTATATTAAAATTTATGTTTTTGTGCTATATAAATGGAATACTTGTTTTATTTAATTTAGATACACAAAAAGTTATATTTTTCCATAATTTTTCTACAATTATAGAGCAATTTAAAATTTCATGAGATTTTTCTGTTTCGGTAAAAATACTTTTGATTTTTATCATTATTTGAAATAAAATAAAATAAAATTTTTCTAACTTATATTGGATTTTTAATTATTTTAGTTTTAGTTATTAACTTTTTATATATTAATAAATAGTTATAATTTTTAAATAAAAATACAAAAATATAAAAATAAAATGTGAGAAGAGGATGTTGAGTTTTATTTTTTATTTGTCAAGGTAGATTATATTAATAAATTTTTAAAATTGGATATTGAATTTTTATGAAACCAAAGTGTAAAGATATTAAATGATTAGATGGAAAAGAGAAAAAATGACGTGGAATATTAGAAAATGAGGATATTAAGTTGCATTACAACAGTTGGATTGTGCATTTGCTATATTTTATAAGAGGAGACGCAATAAGAAATGGGTGATACATTTTGAATTCACTGGCTGGAGGCAGCATAATACAAAAGCTTATCAAACTAAACTATAGTAATGAGTTAATATTTAGTTTGTTCACTAATCATGTAGAAGAATCATCATTTATTTTTGTTGTCTAAGCATCAAGATTACGGAAGTTATGATAGGTAGAAAAAGAAGAAGTGCGGAGAAAAAAGGGTTAGCCAAAGAAGATGTTAACCAACTGGAACAATCATTTCATAGAAAAAGGCTGTTGATTGGTTTGTATTGTAGAGAAAAAGCTCCAAAATATAAAATTGATTAAGCATGTTTTCTTTTGACAAAAGAAAGGAAAAAGTAAAAGATTAAACAGGTTTTCTATATATGCTTGAAAGGAATATTACTTTTCCAATTTGTAATTTGGACCAATTATAAACAAGTTACCTTTTTCGTTTCGTTTTCAAGAATAGCATTCAGAAAAATATTTATAGATAAATTATTTTATATTATTAACAATTAATCGACCGTTATGATCTGATAATGTAAAACTCATTTGTAGATTCTTTATTTGATATATAGTCTAAACTGATTATTTTATATTACTGTTAAGGTTGTTGTATCAGTAAGTTTTGATATATAGTCTAAACTCATTCGTAGATTCTTTATTTTAAAATTTTGATATGTAATAAAATCGAATAAAATTCTAAATATATAAAATATTATATGGAACTATAAAACTATGAGAATAAGAATAGCTCTACACTTATTTTTAAAAATATTGATATACTTGAAAAATAAAAGGAGAAATGTTTTATCTTGTTAATTGCGTTTAATTTCATGATAATGCCATTTGAGTAGCAAAAGGAGGAAACTTGCCAGTTAATCAAATTAAGGTGTGTACTACATATTCTTACATTTTATGTCAAAGAAGATCAATTCTTCTGTGCGGTAGATTAATCCATTTAAAATATTGTTTCAATAGTCTGTAAAGTAAATAATGTTAGTTTGTGCTGATTTAATAGCAAAATAATTTTAAATGAATTCAACTGGGTATATGTGGAATGGTGGAATTTTTTTGCTCTATATTATTTTGTTACCAGTTAAATTTGTGAAAAATGTTAAAAGGTGAAAGAGTTTGAATCGAAAACTGAATTTCCATTAGAGCTTACCAAAGATTCAGTTACAAGAAGAAACGAATCTCTCTTAGCTCGTTCTCCTTTGTCAAAATCATCTCTTAAAGAAGAAGAAACCTTCTCGGAGTATTGAACATAGTCTAATTACAAAGGATTGGTTAAGATAACCGAAATTACATTTAACCAAGTATAACAACTAAACCGAACCAAGTCTAAGACTAAACCAGATCGATTCACTAATCTAATACCCCCTCTCAAGATGGCATTTATATGGATTTCAATGACATAGAAGTGATGAAACTTGCCTGGACCCAACAGTTTTATGAACACATCGGCCAATTGACTATATGTCTTGACATGAAGAGTCTTGATAAGCCCACATGTAACATTTTCCCGAACAATGTGACAGTCAAGCTCCAAGTGTTTGGTTCTCTCGTGAAAAACAAGATTACTCGCAATGTGTATGGCTGCAGTTGAGTCACAGAAAAATGGAACTGACCTTGCTTGACAGATTTTTAATTCAGTGAGTAAGTTTACTAACCATTGAACCTCTTTCACTGAAAAGCCCATTGCTCTTTATTTGGACTCAACTGAAGATAGTGACACTGTATCCTGCTTCTTGTTCTTCCATGAGATGAGAGAATCACCTAGGAACATGCTGTATCCTTATGTGGAGTGCCTAGTGTCTTTACAGGATCCCCAGTCTACATCTGTGAAAGCTTTCAAGGTCAGATCACTATTTGCAGAGTAAAAGAGACCAAGACTGATAGTGTTTTTCAGGTTACGCAGAACTTTGTAGGCCGCTTGAAGATGGGATTGTTTTGGGTTCGACGAAAATTGACACAGACGATTCACATCAAAGGTTATGTCTGGCCGAGTTATGGTCAGGTACATTAGTCTCCTCACTAAGCGTCTATAAAAGGTAGCATCAGGTAAAGCAGGTTCATCACTATCAGCAGTTAATGTGACACTAGGATCCATCGGAATGCTAGAGGGCTTGCAAGCTTGCAGTCCAACCTCAGGTAGTAGCTCTAGAATATACTTCCTTTGGCAGATTGAGATTCCACTACTAGACCTAGCTATTTCAAGACCCAGAAAGTACCTTAAAGGACCGAGATCCCGAAGCTTGAAACATTTATGAAGAGCCTTTTTTAAGTCTTCAACTAGATCATCCTTGTTTGCGGTGATGATAATGTCATCTACATACACTAATACAGCCATGTATTCACCTCCAATGTTCCTTATAAACAGACTGTGGTCTGTGTTGGACTTGACGAAACCAAGGTTGAGTAGAGAGCTGCTGAATTTGAGGAACCATTGCCTTGATGCCTATTTCAGCCCATAAATTGACTTATTCAGCTTGCAAACAGTTGTTTTTGGGAGACTCTGACCATTTGGAGTTGTATATCTAGGAGGCAAATGCAGGTAGATCTCTTCGTCTAAGTCTCTATTGAGAAATGTGTTCAAAATATCAAGTTGGGTGAGGCTCCATTGTTTTGCAGCTACAACTACAAGCAAAGTCTTCACTGTGGTCATCTTTGCCACTGGTGAAAATGTGTCTATGAAGTTAACCCCCTCTTGCTGCGTGTATTCTTTTGCCACGAGTCTTGCTTTACGTCTTTCCAGAGTGCCATCCGCATTGAGCTTTGTCTTGTAGACCCATTACAGCCGATTGCTCTTTTGTTGGGAGGGAGAGCACTAATGGTCCATGTTTCTGATTCTTCAAGCGCCTTAAGCTCCTTATTCATCACTATCAGCCATTCATCAAACTTCTTCGCTTGAGCAAAGGTTGCCTGGTTCTCCAAAGGCCATTACTGCACATATGTACTTGCTGTATTCATCTGATAAATGGTCATAGGATAGATAAGCTGCAAGAGGAAAAGGTAGATTAGTTTATGTGACATTAACATAATAGTCAACAAGATGATTTGGAAGTTTTGTAATTCTTTTACAGTGAGACGGAAGAGAAATTGATGTAGAATGTGTTGTAAAGGATGGAGGATTATCCTCTACTTTTTCCCCAACCATTTTCTCTATTTTTGAACTTTCCTGTTTTGTCATTTTCTCATAGCTTTTTGAAAGTGTCATATTTTCTCTAGACATTATTCCTTCCAAACCTGTATCAAAGAATGAAGGCAGATCATTAGGTGGATTCACCTCAACTTGAAAGGAAATATTTCTTCATAAAACACCACATTTCGAGATACAAAGATATTATTTGTTTCCACATCCATTAATTTGTAGCCTTTGTATGCCATGTGATAACCAAGAAAAACATAGCGTTTTTGCTCTTGGAAGGAATTTGTGTCCGATTTCTGGTTGAAGTTGTGTTGTAACAGAGCCATCCAAAGACTAAAAGATCTTCATAGTTCGGTGATTTTCATGTCAAGACTTCAATGGGAGATTTTCCTTTAAGGAGTGGTGTTGGCAACCTGTTTATAAGAAAGACAGCAGTTAGAACCACAGTCACCCCATTGCTCAAGTCCAATGTTACTCTAAATGAGAGCACGAGAAACATTTAGAATGTGTTGGTGTTTTCGTTCAAACACCGAGTTCTGCTCAGGGGTTTCCGGGCAAGAGTGGTAGGCTCTAATTCCTTTTGATCAGAATAGATTGTCAAAACGAAGTTCTGGTGCATTGTCTGATCTCACACCCTTGAGCTCCATACTGAGTCTGTATCATTGTCAGGAAATCGGGAAAAAGCTTTAAATCATCACTCTTCAATTTCATTAAATAAATCCATGTTACCCTACTGTAGTCATCTACAATGGTTAGAAAGTATCAGAATCCATCACTGGTTTCCACCGAGAAAGGTCCCCAAACGTCTATATGGAGTAGATCAAAGGAACTTTCACACATGTTATTATTAGAAATAAAAGGCAGACGTTTTTGTATAGAAAATTCACACACATCATAGTGAAAAGAACCTTTATTGATTTTATGTTGACCAACAATGTGAGTATCTGAGCTAGTTCTTGGAAAAAGAAGGATGACTTAATCTTTGGTGCCATAGCCTAGAATCTAATACAAAATTGATAGAAAAAGAATCGGGATAGAGGTTGTTTGAAATTGATGATCTGTCCAAGAGATAGAGATTTCCTATTTGTTCAGCCTGTCC